>JANHFX010019635.1:0-68386 GCA_027560015.1 Chloroceryle amazona
ATGCCATTCCCCTTTGTGCTGCTCATCTCCGGGACTGGAGCTGTTTCCCACCCAGCTCAATAAAACCCAGGCACCAGCCAGAAGGACAATGAAAAGTGGGGGAGCAACGAGGTCGCCCCCCACCCATGATCCTACCACAACTGGACACCCTGAGTGACCTTGGCCAAATCGCCCTTGTCCCAGAGGAGCGATGGGCAGCGCAGATCCGGGAAGCAGAGTGACACATGTATTCATTATTGATGGTGCCCAACTGGGGGATCACTGGTCCACGCGCGTTGAAGCAAGACGCAGGCGTGCGCTGCCAGCCCTGTGCGGTGGGGAAAACACCGCTCGGATCAACACAAAGGCACGTGGCTGTACGCTGGGCTGTGCTGGAGCAGCTGGCTGGGCCGAATGGAGCTGTATGGGTAGTGGGCATCCCTACGCATCCTGCTTCAGGAAGGTGCAGAGTGGGACGGTGCAGAGCACTGAGGACACGGTGGGTCTCAGCCACCCGTCCCTGCCCGTGGGTGTGTAGCATTGCCAGACGAGTGTTTTCATCATCTCCTGCTCCTGAAGGAGCCAGTGGATGCTGACAAATGTCTCTTTGGGATTAGGCAGCCCCACCTTCAACCACCACCCAGTCTAGGCTGCAGGTCCTTCTCTAGCACAGTATTTAGGGGTTGTCTACAACAGAAATGCTGCCTGGCATAGCTGCTGTGGGCTAATGATTCCGCAAATAATTCACTACTCTTCCCCCATATCCATCCACTTAGCAGAAATAAACGGGACGTTATTCCTACATAATAATATAATTATTATTCCCCAGAAGCTATGCTGTGTCATTTCCCCCACTGAGACAAACCCTTCTGAGATTTGCTTTTTCTAATTGTTGTCAACCTGTCCATCCCCCCGGGGACCAAAGAGTCCCTCCGATAAGGGGGATACAGCTGGAAGAGAGGGAGGATGGTTTGCTGCTCAAGTCTCTCCTCTAATGATTCACACGAGGGTATTGTCTATGGGAAGGGGAAGGGAGAAGCCAAGCGGAAGAATGATTGTTAAGGGAAGAATTGTCTGCAATTTAAAAAAAATCCTTAGTTTTAAATAAAAGCTGCACAACCTTAGCAGCCAAAGGATGGACCCTGCGCCCATGTCCTGGCTCAGGACTGCTCCCCACCAAGGTGTGAGAGTCCACACAGCACAGGCTGCCATAGCTGCTCACCTGGTTTCCAAAATACTCTGTATTTTCCTTTTCTGCTTGGGACAAGTGGTTAAGCAAGTCACAACCTTTCATCTCTTTATCTTCAGGTGGTCCTGTGCCGTCACCCTGACACAGGAGGAAGATGGGAAGATCCTGCCTGGGTCAGATGTTCTTGGGGCATCCTTATCCCGGCAGGACCCATGCAAGAGGACTGACCTCCCCTTGGAGGTGGGAACACGCAAAAAAACAGAGAATTCTTCTGCCCATCTGGCTTATTTCAGTGCTGACTTATCCTAAGAATCATTATAATGAGCTGCAAAAAGAGAAGTGACTGCCTCTGCCACGTTGGTGGTACACACAACCCAGAGCCACATCCTGGTGGTAGCAGGGGTAGGAACCCCGAGGGGTGAATTCACAGATCGGTGGAAAGCACTGACAGCCCCCAGAGCTGCCAGGCTGCACGGCAAGGGCCAGGCGAAGGCTGGAGAAAGGCCGTGGAAGATGCTGGACAAAGGGGATGGAGGATGCTTTTTTACACTGAGGGTGGTGAGACCCTATCCCAGGTTGCCCTGAGAGGTGGTAGAAGCCCCATCCCTGGCACCATACCAGATGAGGTTGGATGGGGCCCTGGGCAACCTGCTCTGATTGCAGATGTCCTTGCTCCCTGCAGGGGGGTTGGACCAGATGAGCTTGAAAGGTCCCTTTTCACCCAAACCAGTCTGTGATTCTATGAGGCAGGTGGTGAGCCCCAGGCCCTGCGCAGGGACACTTTCAGCAGGACTCACCGCTCCCCCTGTTGATCTCAAATATAGTTGCAAGTGCTCTCCAGCCCTGAGCAGCGGCCCCAAACCATCCCCAACAGGATCCCTAAAGCCCAGAGCTGGAAAAGCCTTCAAGGGCACCCAGACGGAGATGCCAAGGTCACAGAGCAGACCTGCTCTGGCACCGTGCCATCGAAATTTTCATGCTTCCCTTCTTTTTATGGTTCCATTTTGGAATGAGAAGGTGGGAAATGCATGTTTGAGCAGAATGGATCCTCGGGGAGCGAGCAGAGCTGACGCAGGGTTTGAGCAGGCAGCCCAGCCTCCATGCCTGCTTTTTCCATAAGTTGTCAGGGTATCGACATCCTCCCCAGAATTGTTTCTATTCCACCAAATCAGCAAGATGTGCTTCCCCAGTGGAAAGTTTCCATCAGATATTTATCATCAGGCTCTTCCTCTGACCTATTTGCAAGCCCCAAGCCACTCGCTCCACCACCCACTACTTGAAAGCTTTGATAATTCAATGAGATGTTAATTCTGACACCCAGCATAACCCATGATACAGAAACTTTTTTTTTTTTTTTTTAATTACCATTAATTGCAATGCAGGAGTAATGAATCCTCACCGCAGACTTAGTTTTCAAAGCACCCAGCAGCATTTTGCTGCACAACTCCCATTAAGTCAACGTGTATTAAGTGGTTTCTGACAGTCCCATGTGCTCTGAGGTAGGCAGAGCCCAGAAACGACAGAGCTGAACAAATCTGCCACAGGGATCGAGAATCCAAGCTAAATCCCATCCTGGCCAGTGTGTGAACATGTGGCTGCTTAAAAAGCACACTGCAAAAGGGCACTGGCAGTTCTAAGCATGTCAGGATCACCTTTTAGGACAAAATGATGCTCTAAATGCAAAAGATTACTAGCGAGGCCCCATGTTCTTTATCAGGGTACCCGCCTGGGAGTCTTGAGCCTCACACGTTGCTGGAAACTTTTCTGCCTTCGCTTAAGAGCCCAACCCAGTGGGACTTGGCAGAATGTGCCCCTGAGGAGGGTGCTCTCCCCTCCCTTCGCAGACCCCCGTCAAGCATTGCCCTGGTTTAACAGAGATCAATATATTCTTTAGGCTGCACTTCCTCAGTGAATATTTTCATTATTCCACGTGCACATTTATCAGTTGTTTAAATCATCAAATAAAGAGCAATTGAGAGTCGAAATCCCCAGGAGCACCTCTGTGAAGCCGTGCACGAGATGCAGGAACTGACTTAAACCACACGCAGAAGTCGTGGCTTTATTTTCACTGCTGGAGCCCAGTAAACAGTGTGTGTGGTGGGAAGCAAATAATTTTTAAAAATCTTTCTGTTTTCATGACCAGACCAGCGTTAGCAACAAGAAGCTGACAGCTAGAGTGCAGAGCTCTGTCTTCATCTCTTTCTCAGGGTATTTTAAAAATAAACCACTTTCTATGTGGTTGTTCTGAAACAGCAGTCTTGCTGTTTCAGATGTAGGCATGCATTGCCTACATCTATCTCCTGATTTGAATATAAATGAACGCGAGGGAATTAAAAATGGAGCCTGGAGAGTCGTCTCTGCAGGCATATGGCTGCTGGTGGTGGGGCTTGGAGGGCAGAGACCAGGATCCTCACCTTGGTGTGCAGGCAAAGCACCCACAGCATAACCAAATGAACAGTTATTCCTCTTTGGGGTCTAGTTGCCTCATGCTCTGTGCTCGCAGGGAATTTACCCTTATACATGTCTTCAAAATAATGATGTTTCTTTACAAGTGCCTTTGGCTGACTGGTCCTGACACAAAGCCCTGATAGTCCCATCACCGTGGTGCTGAGCATCCCTCCCTCCAGTTCCCTGCAAACCTCCCAGGAGGAGCCTCATCCCCAGCTCCTGCATGCAGCAGGGAAGGGAGGTCCCATTGCCTTGGCCATGAGCCACCCCAGCTTCTAGGGGCCTCACACACCTTTTTTATTTGCATAAAGCAACTGTGGCATTGAAGCAGCAAACATCTGGCATCTTTTTTGCTACTTCCCAGACAGCAACAAAAGTCACGTCCCCAGCCAACAAGGCTGCAAAATGCCACGTGCTGTGGCAGCCGCTGCTCCCACCGTGAGCGTAAACAAACCCGGCTTCAGCACAGGTCTGTCGTCATTTCAAAGAAACACAATCAGCAGCCAGACCACCCCTCTTGCAGGGAGCAGGACACAGGGGTGGTGTGTGCACCACTAATAGGTCCCAATTCTGCACACACTTAGAGAGCAGCTTAACTTTAAGCACGTTGAGGTCATACAAATGTAAAGCTAAGCTTCTTTTCCCATCAAAAATGTCCTACAAATGCAAAAGACTTAATAAATTGGCTAGTGCTTATTTTTATCGCTGCCCTCTGAGAGGTTGGCTCAAAAGGGCAGAGCGGAGAGGGACAGGCTCTGCACTGCTGACTCTGATCACTCAGGAACTACAATTTCTCTTCCACAGGCATCTGTGGCTCTTTCAAATGTGTTTTCATCACCAAATCATGTTGTCCATCCCAAATTTCCTGGAGAAGGTTTTCAGAAGCAATGACTGGGAAGGATTTCATTGAAACCCAGCAGCAGAGAGGGTTTGGTGCAGCCTGCTGGGGTGCAACCTGGGAGCCAGCACTTGGCACATGGGGAAGATTGAAAAGAAATCAGAGTGGTAGCATCAAAAGTAAAGTGTGCAATTTGTTGAAATAAAATGCTTTCGGAAAAAAATTATTCTGTCAAGGTCAAAGTGAATGATTTGGGTTTTTTCCCTCATCAATAATTTCCTGTGTGTTCCCACAACTTGTTGTGATTTCAGCAAAGCCAGTCTCTCCAATAAAAATAACTTGCACTGAACCCCCTTCTATCTTTCCTGTGGCCAAAAGGGCTTTGCCAGCCATTGGGATCCCACCTGCATATTTTCCTTCCTGTTCCTCTCTTGCACACACATCTCCTGCCTGTTCACACACACACTGTCCTCATCCCACACCCCAAACAAATCTCTCTGACCACACACACCTCGTCTGATACCCAGAGATTTTTTTCTTTCCTCCAAAACAGCCTGAAACAAGCCTCTCCAACACAGCCCCTGCAGTCCCCAGCACTGCCCCCGACCCCGCTCGCCAGCCCCTGGCTCCAGGGATGCTGCGCTCCTGACTTCAAGGAGCAGGTGCTTTCTGCTCCCCTTTTTATTTCTATTTGTGTGAATGTGGGGCACAAACCAGAGATGGTAGGAGCAGAGGAACATCCCTTCAAATGAGATTTAGAAAAGCAGTGTGGGAAGGTTTCTGTACTGCACATCCACGGGAAAGAGCAGTAAATCCTCTTGGTGTTTGATGGCAGATCGTGGCAGCAAGTCCTTGAGCATGAGACACTGAGCTACCAGGGATTATATAATTCCTCTGAAAAAGGGCTTTCCTTCCAGATCCCTTTAGCAAATCTCTTGCTATTACCCACCCTGAAGCACTGGTAACATTTTCAATCTCTCCTGCTCTCTGCCACAGACACGCATTTTGCCTTTCACTCGAGGGCTTGGGTATTTTCTACTGAATATTGAAAGCAGGTTATTGTCTGGGATGGGGTGGGGAGGATAAGGGATTGGAGGAGGCATGTCCAAATTAAACAGCTATTCCCACGTCACCTAATGCAGGTGACTGGCCATGTTGAGCCAGGTGCCCTCCCCAGAGCCCACGCTCCTGCCCAAAATACTCCAGGTCAATTTTAGTATTTGACTGTCTCCATGTGTTTGTCTCAGTGAATCCCCAGGAGGCTCCAGCAAGGCTGGGGCTCATCCTGGCTCTCAGAGGGGACCGGTGCTGCAGCATCACATGAGGATCAGCACTGGAGGATGTGGCTGGAGTTGGGATCAGGCTGGACCGAAGCCCAATGAAGCTCGGCATTTGGGATGAGCTTTAGACCATTCCAGCTGCCAAACTCTGAATCCCTTGAACAATTAAGGAAATTCTCCAAGTGAATGCAGGACAGAAGGTCCTTGATATTCGCAGAGGTGCTTGTAGGACATTTCGTGACCATTTTCACTCTAACGCTTGACAATCCAAGACCTCTTATTTCTGCCTCTCCATCTAGAGCTTGGGACTGAGCTTCATTACTACGAGAAGCCACAACCAGGCACCACCACATCCCAAAATCCAGCCGCGCTCGACTGCTCTCCGCTGCCAGGAGCTGGGGACACAGGCGAGCGGGTGGATGGAAGAAGCCTGGGAGCAGGCGGTGGGATTGGCTGAGCTGGTGGGAACAGGGCCAGGCACGGCAGCGAGAGTGGGAGCGTGGAGGAAGGAGCCTTCCTATTGTCCAGAACAAAAGACCAGATGTGTGCCCAGAGTAGGGAAAATCCCACCCTCCGAAAGCCAGATCTGGCGCTTCCACTCGGAAGGGCCTCGAGGCTCTCATTACAAGTACGTTCTGCACCAGCGCAGCTAAAACCCTTCTGAAACTGATTTCATTAATTCGGGACAGCCACTCGTCCACCCACTTGCAGCAGGTTCTTCTGACCGGCTGTACCCCAGCCAGCTGCTCCCCACCTGCAGATGTTTCTGTCAAGAGGGTCACTTTTGCTGTGTCTCTGGTTTATTTATATTTTCTTAAAAGCCAATAAGCAAAATAAAACCCCATGATAGATTTTTTTTTTTTCCTTTATTTTCTTGACTGCATCCTCGCTCCTCAGTTAACATTCTTCTTTAGCCCTACTCGGAAGCCTGGAGGATGTATGTGCTATATGTGCTACTGCACCCTTTTGGGTGGCACTGCAACACTGAGTGTGTCCATGCAACCATTTTAACCCAATGATCTCCACACTGAGCCCTGGCCATTAAGTGCTAGTTTCCACTTTAGCTAACACAAACCTTTCAGAAAAGATCTCAGTCTTCAAGACACCAAGAATGCAAAACTCACCATTTTCCTTTTGGATTTGTTCCAAAAAGTTGGACCCTTTGGAGGTTTTTTTGAACAATGAAGGTAATTAATTTCCAGTTTGACTTCATCTGGCTTTTGCTTCCTGCCATCCATTTGTGTTTTTGTCCCCTGCTAGATTACGGAACCTGTAAAGCTCACTCTTTTCTCCCCATGAAGGTATTTATACACTGTCACCAAGTCACCTCTCAACCTCTTTTTTTCATAATACAAACAGATGGAGGTCTTTAAGTTCTTCCCCCTGTAAGGCCATTACTCCAGCCCTTCAATCATTTTTATAGCTCTTTTCAACACTCTCCAACACCATCTATTAAATGCAGACACCTGAACGATGCAAAACTCCCAAATCAGTCTCCCCAGTCCCATTAAAAGGTGAAGTCTTCTCCCAGCTCCTGCTCACTGTTTCCCCACTCACAGATCCAAACCACCCCACATTGCCAGGAAGCTTCCATGGAGCTGGTGCTCCACTACACCACCTCCTCAAGTCCTTGTACAGAACCAAACCCGTCCAAATGATCCCCTTTCCTAAGGCTGGAGCTCCTCCTTCCTTCCTAGGCATCCTTCACCGAACTGCTCCAATTTCACATGGATTCAGACCACAGTAACATCATTTGGTCTTTTACAGTAACTACAGTTTGCTAGATGCTGGGTACTGACCTATAGCCTTGGCAAAGAGAGATTTTTATTCATCAAGTGTTACCATTTCCCTATTGCTCCTCTCCTCCCATTCCCTGTCATCATCCCTCCTGGGTTTTGATGCTCAAGGGTGACAGACATCCATCCATGGCTGAGCTCAAGTCTGAAGACCCTTGCAGAGCAGAGGATTGAACCAGCTGGCCACAGTTGGGTCATATCCAGGTACCATATGAGCTGACGTTATCATGAATGTGTGCTGGGAAGAACAGTGGCAGCACTGGGGAGCACTGGCAGCTGGGGTAGCCCCAGCCTTGTGCCAATTCACTGGCCAGGATTCAGAACAGATCAGCACTGGCAAAAGGGAGAGATTTTCAGCATGGACACCTGGTGTGGCCAAGCTCTTCTGAGCAATGTAGCTGCCAGCATCACACTCAGAGCTCCTGAAGGCTGAAATGTCTGAAACTCTTCTCCTCCCATTCTTTTTCTTTCCCAGTTAGGCACTGCAGTGTATGAACACACTCCTCCATCTGGGAACAACTGTCATCAGCATCCTTTGGGCTGCAAGCAGCACAGTCACTTATAAGCTGTGCCAAGGGACAGTTTAAAAGAAATGTAAATAACATATTGAAAAAAAAAATGCTTCTTGCCGGAGAGCTGCTAACTATTCCCTCCTCTTTAAGCAGCAGGTGATTTCTCTGTGGCCAACAGTGCTTTTGTAGGAGGAAGATTATCAGCCAGGATGGCTTTTCCACTGGGAAATAGCTAAATTCTCAGGAAGCAATGTGAGGCTTGGCCTGTATCCATCCCCCTGATGTGGCCGGGCTGTGGGGTGGGCAGGGGAAGGCAGGTGGAGATGGCAGCAGCCCACCACTGCATGTCAGTGTTGCTCTATGGAGTGCGCCCAGCTGTGCAACATCTGCATCCTGCATTGGAGCAGATCTACTCACGCCTGAAGCACTGTGTTATGGGGGAGAATGGGGCTCTGAGGATGATTTGACAGCACCTGAGGTGCTGGAGTGTGTCCAAAGAACAGGACACATCTCACCCTTCTCCAGAGCCCCATGTGAAACACAGCACCCCCCAAAATCCCACCCTAGGGTCTAGCTCAGCACGGCTGCAAGGACAAACAGTCACATTCCCAATCCTGGTTCTACAGGATCCAGGTTCAGCAGTCAAAGCCAGTGTAATGCTGGGCAGGCATGCTCTGGATATCACCCTTGTTCCCAGTGCTGTGCTGGTGGTGTAACCCCACTGAGCAGTAGTTCCAGGACCTGAGGTGCTGCTGCTGGGCTGCTCAGCCGATGACAGGGGCTGAATCAGAATCACAGAATAGTTTGGGTTGGAAGGGACCTTAAACATCATCTAGTTCCAACCCCCCTAGCAGTGATCAGGGACACCTTCCACTAGATCAGGTTGAGATCAGAAGAGATGTTGTGTGGAGCATCCCACTGGGACTGTGCATGGCTGCCCACAAAAACCCTCCAGTAATGCAGAGGAGAAACAAAATCCCTAAATGATGAATAATTATTGCCAGAGTTAGGGGTGCAAGGCACCCAAACCTCCACACCAGCCTCATGCAGCTCTTGCTAAATTCAATAGTACCTCATGCTTTTGACTCCCTTCCATCCCCTCCAGGTCCTGCTGGAGAAAAAAAATCTATAATGTGAGGTCTGGATTTTCCATTGCTGGAAAATATTTCCTTGCTGTGTCCTTTGCCTCAATGAAACATACACTGAAGGTGTGAGGAGAAAGGTGAAAAGTGGTGTGGGTACCAGAAGAATCATGGTGTCCTGGGAACACTGCAGCCTCAGGTCTATGATTAGCCACACAGGTAGCCAGGCTGGACCAGTGGTTTCAGGAAAAGGCAAACAAAATATAACCATTTTGCTCTGCTTTAGTGGAATAACAGTATTGATGGTGTCTCACGCCAGGGAAGAAGGGGGGGCTGGATTTATATAGTGGAAATTCAGCTGTCCAGAAGTGAACAAAGCTCTTGTTGAGTTTGAGGGCAGAGTGGGGTGTTGAATTCAAAGGCTGCAGATTTCTTGGCTGCATGCCCGAGTACTGCAAACAGCCAGGAGGGCTTGTCCAGGTGTTTCACCAGACATGAAGTGAGGCACTTCATCTCAGATGTCCTACCCCTGCATTCAGCAAACCCAACTCCAAAGGAGAAGCCATCCTCTAGATCAGCAATGCTTCTCTGTGCTTCGTTTCCTGATCTCCAAAAACTGAAGGGGCAGGAGGTTTTCCAGCCTTACGAGGAGGTCCTGCAGGCTTATCTCTCAGTGGCAGCATTTCCCTAATACCTGCTCCCATAAGATCTCTGGTGCCTGCAGGTGAGGCCAGCCCCACTGCATCCCTGGAGTAAGCTCCTGGGAGCAGCCTGGACAATGTGATACAGCAACCACCACAGCAGGGACATTGGCAAAGGCACACAGGCATGGATTCGGGAGAATGACCAGGAGCTACCAGCTAAAGAGCTTTGGGTTTTGTGTGTAAATTTAGGTTTAGCATTAGACGTTGTTATATGGAGTCATTTGCTGCAGAGAAAGTGCAGCAGTTGGCATAGACATTGCCATGGAGAGGAAATGTCAGGATGCCCAACCATGCTCTCAGACACACAAGCTGTGCTAAAAGAGGGTTAATCAGCCCTTTTTTTTTCTTTCAAACCCACTTGCTAAAGCAGTATCCACAAAATGCTGCTCTGCTCCAGGGAAATGACAGGCCAAATCCTGGCTCACTTCAGACCTGAGCCCAACAGGGAGCAATGAAGCTGGAGCTGTGAAGGCAGCAGTAATTTGTGAGCCTGTTCTGGTCAGCCCAAATGGCTCCGTGACCTGCTAGGGAGGTGTGGGGGCAGATCACCCACACCATGAGTATGAGCAAGCGAGGAAGGACAGCCATGCAGGGCTGCCTCGCTGGGCTAGATGTTGAAGGCAGAGACATGGAGACCCCATGGTGATGCTGGGAGAGCCCCTCAGCACATCACCCAGTGTGGGCAGCACCCGGCACATCAAAGCCCCCTCAGCAACTGCATGATGGGCAAGACTACAGAAAATTAAGCCCTGAGCAGGTAAGTCCTGCAAGACTTCCTCACCCAGACCCTCGATGAGCTCGATCCCTGTGGATCCTGCAAGCAGCAGCTGGCAGTTAGGAATGAATTTGCAGACTGCCTTACGGGTGCTAGTGGCCCCAGAAGGCTCTCAACCTGACAGCTACTGCAGTACTAGTAGGAGCAGTTTTGAGGATCAGACCCATACTTTGGCTGCAGCTTGGCTCACTGTGCTCTCTAAGCTGGATCTGAGCTTCTCCTCCCCAGTTTCGTACTAAATGGATGTCTCTGTGCAGCGAAGAGATTTGCTCAGTGACTTTAACATAAACTCGGGAAATATTCCCCCAGCCAGGAAGTTATGTAAAGCGCATTCCCTACAATGCACGATTTCTCTGCTGGCACCGTCGTGCCTGTGCAAGGAATATCCATGGTGATGGTGCCCACGGCATCTCGCCCGTGCCGCCTGCAAACAGCGGAAACAGAGCTCTGACTTAAATAGGTGCAGGTGCTTGGAAAACCCACTTAAAGAGAGTTATTATTCTGTTGGACAACACAAGCGTGTCAAAATGAAAAGATCAAAAGATCACAGCCATTTCACCGAAACATCATGTCAGGGACAGAAAGAGAAACACATTGCTCTACCGAGTCACAACATCCTCTTCCCAAACTTTTGGAATGAGTTATCTTGAGTTTTTCCATTTCGAAACAATTTTTAATATCTAATTTTAGAATACAAACTAAATCATCATGAAAACAAAAATGTTTTCAATTATTAAAATCTGTTTGACCAAGCACAAAATATTTTTTCCAGTCCAACTCTCATAGAGAATTTTGAAACTTTACAATGTCTCTCCTGGATGGAAGAAAAGTACTCACCAGACCTCAGAAACCCAACTAGTCTGTCCACAGCACACACAGAGACAGTGTTTGAGCACAGCCAGCAGTGTTACACTGAAATCCTCTGGATTTGATACCAAGACTTCACCTGGAGAAGACTGGGATAGGATGAAATTCACCTGAGAATCAGCATAGGACGCACGAATTATTTTCTTCCTCAGAGCTGGTGAGGCACCAAAGGGTGGCAGCACAAGAGTCGTTCTCAGCTGTTCACCTGAAGAGGAGGTCCTGGCTCAAGATTGACTTTTATTGCCATAAAAATCTCTCCAGTATCTTGTGCTTGAAGCAAAATCACCAAAAGTGTGGATTCTTCCTGACATTGTCCCAGATTTCCTCTGTGACTTCAGAAAGCCATTTAATCTGGATGCCCAACCACATGGTGAGCTGGGCTGGAGAGGATAGAAGGCAATGTTATTTCCAAGGAGCAAGTGCGGGCTGTGAATGTGTCAGGGGGGTAGGATTAGGCCCCTTTTTCTGCCAAACCTCTCATCAAGGTCACTAATGTGAAGAGCAGTTCCACAATGCCAAGAACCTTGGCATCATGGACAGGTATCAAAACTGCACATTTAAGCAGGAAAAAGTGCATGGCTGGTAATTCCAGGGTTTTTCCACTGTTACCATTATTTACTTCATTCCTCTACACACGGAGAAATGTGGAAAAGGATCCCATCCCATCAAGGCAAACAGAGCACACCAGGACTATACTTGGTTTCAAAGCTAGCTTAGCTGCCAGCCCAGCAGAGCGTGTGTACAGCCAGGCCACCAACGAAGGGGAGCAGAAAGACAGCTCGTGTGTCTGGTGACCCATTTTGGCCATGAGAACCACGAAAACAAGACAGTATTTGATAATTTGCTGCCGCTCTGTTTTTCTGCTGTGTTGAGGAGCGTAGAGCACCTTCTCCTGCCACCGTCCCTCCCCTCCCCATGCCTTTTGTCTAAGGCAAGAACAGCAGCCCTGGCTTCTACAGGGGACTTGTCACTGAGTAACCTGAGCAGAGCTGTTATGAGTTATTTGATTATTACATTTGAGTAGTTGATGGACTCAAGCCATGGAGGTGGTGATGGCTGAGCCATCCCAAAAGGAAGAAGGGAAGCAGAGCTTCATCTTTTTAAAACTAGGGCTTTGTCTTTCCACGTATTGCAAACTCAGGGTTCTGTCATTTCCTTGGATCTGAGGCTCCCCCGGGGTCACAAGCTCAGACATTCACTGCCTAAAGAACAGCAGCATCCTTCTCAAATACACAGAGAGCCGAAGAGAAATCCCCCTTTTCTGCTGTAACAGGCTCCTCTGAGCCCTTTGCAGCACCTATAGCCATTAATTCACCCACAGCCACAGTCTAGCCACATGTTTCTGAGCAAATCCAACCTCCCCCATTAGCAGTCAGGTTTCCAGCACTCCCTTACACTTTTTCCTCCTCTCTGGACAGGATTGCATGTTGTTTCCCAGGATTTTTGGAGCAGTCTCCCTGTGTTTACCTTCTCCTCCTCTGCCTTCCCCAGCTGTTCCCACCCCACTGCTCCCAACCCCATCCCCTGCAATGAGCCCCACAGGAGACAGGCACCAGCCAAACAGCTCCACATTTTTTTTTCCCTAAGCCTCAGGAGCAGAAAATTTTGTTGTAAAATCTCTTAAAAAAACAAACAAACAAACTGAATCTTTATAAACACCATAGGAGCAAAAGCCCCATTTCAAGATCTAAGCAAAGTCAGGATGGATAATAGAGAGCAGCAAGAGAGGGTTACTGTGCCCAAAGGGCAAGTGAGGGGGGAAAGGCAGGGGGACACAAAGGGAAATGCTTCATTAACTCCTCCTGAGGTTATCTGCTGAGTTTGAAAGCTAATGCCTCCTCCAGAACCGTACAATGCCTCAGCTTGTAGCCCAGTTCATTACAGAGCTATTCCACGCAACCAGGGACACTTCTACTGGGGCCTCTCTTAGGGCTGTCTTTGACCAGAGCCACCTGCCACCGCAGACCCAAGCTCATGATCTGCCCCTCTGTTATTCTTTTCATGCTCTCAGAAATCACCCACCTTTATGAACCTGTTCTCCATTATCTAGGAATCGATCTGAAACTAAGTGGCTGCAGTTTAGGGGTTGACAGGACATTTTCCCCCCTGTGCTTCCCTGAGTCCTTGAGGTTTTCAGATAGACTGAGCCATTTGGATGAGCATGGCAATAAATTCTGGCATAGAAGCACTGGAGAGGAGCAGGTTTTATGGGAACTGAGATGCTCCAGGGAATAAAACTCCCCAGAAAGAGTCCTCTGGGGCTGCCAGTGGCCTCCCTCTTTGACAAAGACATAGCTGCACAGCAGCTCTCCCACTTGGCTGTACCCAGCGGGCACCCAATATCCCAGCACAGGCTTTTGTTATGGCTCCAGGCAGCTCGTTCCTGCAGGGTCCTGTCTCAGAGCCCATTTCTTCAGACAGCTGTTTACATTTTTGTTTGTGTGAATAATCTCAAATATGAAGGCTTTGCTTTGCTTTTCATCCCATTAGATAATATTAATTACTGGAGGGAGCCAAGGAGCTTGGAAAAAGAGGGGGGGGGGGAAAAACACTGGAAAGTTGCAGGCCTTGCAAATATTTAAAGGGCCTTCTGCATCTCCTCCAAAACTGCAAAGACAAATGAGAGCAGCAGTAGCACATATTTATCCAGCTGACATCACGGCAACATTTCTGCTCCTGTCTCAGCCAAAAGTAAGGCTTCCTATGCCTCAAGCCCTCCTCTCTGTTGGCAATGCACCAGAGAGGTTGTTTAGATGCATGGTGGGACCTGACCTCTGGAAGGTGTCACCTGGATTTGGGGGTCAAATGCCAGCTCTGCTCTCTGCCTCTTCCCTCCACTTACATCTCACCTTGAGACTTTCCCTCAAAGGTGTTACATGTCTTCTCCTCATAGGTTTTCCAACAACTTTATGGGTTATCTGGCCATTGCAGTATCCACTGGTGGACAGAAGTGAGGGTTTCTGATCTTTACCTACTGCCCCATTTGCACGAAACCCCCTCTGCACATCTCTCCTTGGGGATTTAGGTACCGTCCCTGAGAGAAACATCTCCTCACCTCACCTCACATCTGGACACCCATATTTGTTAGGCATAATAAGGGAAGACTGAAATCCATTTCAACGTATGCAGAGAGACAGGCTGGTTAAGATAATATATTATAAATAATAAATATAATGTAATAAATAATAAATATAAATAAACAATAATAAATAACAATATGGTTATCAAAAAATCATCCATTTCAAGCAATTATCTTCTCCGGGCAGTCATTCCAGCCTGCTGCCTCTCCGATACGAAGCAGGACTACTCAGGCCTGGCCCTGATTTTTCATTTGGGTGCCAGCCAGCAAAGCTTCCAGGTGGATGATGCTGATTTACAGCCCATCTACGTCCGCTGCTATATTTACACTGGGTTTTGTCGGGGTTTTTTTGTGAATTACCTTTCAGGGCAGTCATCAGTTTTGAAATATAGGAAGGAAACAGCAGCAATTGGAGGAAATCTGAAGTGAAATCCAGGCACAAATCTTGTATATTAATTCCTGTTCCATCTTTCTACTTCCCCAGCACTTGCCTTGGGAAGTTGTGCCTGTTCCTGGCTGCTTTTTGCTAGAGATATTCTATTGCTATAAACGTCAGGCATTTGAAGAACAATACTATCTATTAGCATGTAAAGGAGTATTATTGTCTGCAAGTTACTAGGTTCAGAGGCGGCATTGTGCTTGGCAAATTACCATCTGCAGCTCCCAGCAAATGCACCTCTTAGTACCACTGGTGGCACATGATGTGGAGAGACAGAGGCTCCCCCCCAGCCCAAAACACAGTGCTCAACAAAAGGAGAAAATTAAGTAGGAAAACTGCACAAATGCCTTCAAGATGCTTTTGTTATTCTTTTATGGTACTACTAACTTTCCCTCTGAAAGTAACCTTGGCTTCTAGAGCTTTCCTTCTACTCCTGTAGTAATATAATACTAAAATGAGAGAGACCTTCCAAACATATCCTAAATCACCTGCTGCGAAGAGCGAGCTCTGCTCCATCTCCAGGAAGGAGTCGGTTTGAACCATCTGAGCATCTGGCCGTTGACTTGAGGGTAATGGTGCCCTCACACCCCACATGTGCTCCATCTGACAGGTGGTGGATTATTTCCAGCTGCTTCTCCATCAGTGACAGCCACTTTCCACCCCCAGCCCCTCGCAGGAGCTTAGGGTGGGGTAATGCAGAACTCAGTGTTGCTGTCATGCTGCAGAGTGAATACAAAGGGGCTACACCTTTGAACCTGGGTGGAAATGGCATCTTGGCACGCTCTGGGGTGCCATGTGTAAACAGTGCTCTGCTCCTACAGCCCTGCTGTCACCCATTAAGCTCAAAGTATTTATTAAAGAAGTGCGAGTTTGCTTTTTCTTGCAAACAGAGGAGACTTGTCTTGGAGAGGAGACTCCATTTCCCTGGCCCAGTTTCTCCAAAGATCTCAGCTCCATGGTCATCTCTGCTCTGGGGCCACCCAACTCTCACTGACCCTTCCTTGCAACCCCATTCCTCCCCATTTCCCATCTGCTTCCCACTCACATCATTCAACAGAGTTGTATTTGTGGGTGTTGGGCATACACTTTAGACTTGAAATTTGTCTGTAAGATGCATGAATTGAAGGTAAAACCCTTGCTGTGTGAGATGGGATGGTAAGCACCCAGTTGGCAGCTGGATGTCTCAGGTGGGAGCTGATGGCCCAGGTGAAATCAGAAGGTTTGCTGCCAGCTCTGGCCATGCTCCTGTCAGAAACAAATAGTTCTGGGGAAGGATACGTGGCTGGGTACAGAACTACATGCAGTACCCGCCCTCAGTGATTTACCAAAAACAATTATGGTGGCACAGACACCCCACAGAGCTGTGCTGGCCTCTTGCAGCAAAGCACATGAACTTGGGCAGAGCGCAGAGCACGGTCTCAAGGTGGGGGACAAAACCTGCGCCCCTTGAGCATCTGGATTAAAAAAGAGCAGCAACCCCAGCACCTTTGCAGCAAGAGGCTCTGATGCAGAGGAACTGAATTGGTTTTGAAGCAGGAACTTGAGGGAAGCCAAGGCAGAGCAGGTGGTTCCAAACTACATTAACAATCCGTTAATAAGCGCTGCAGATCAGACCAAACAAGGGCTCATCAACATTCAGTCCAAAGACCCCAGCCAGGGAAGGGAAGAGAATAGAGGAACAGCAAGAAGGAGGGGAGATGAAAAGAAAGCAGAGATGGGAATTGGTTTTAATAATATTGTTTCCTAATTACAGCACAGCACAGAGAGCAGATGCAGCTTTGACGTTTACAATCCAGCAAAGGACGTGCCAAAAACATAGCAAGCAAACTGCTAGCGCGAGGGAGGCGGTGGCAGAGGTGGTGCAGTGAGGGGACAGTGGGTGGCAGCACCTGCCTTGGGGCTCATGTCACCCCGCGGCAGCTCTTGCTACTGCCCAGCACCCTGTTGGTGTTTCTTTTGAGGCCACAAAATGCAGTTTAAGGGCCTCTCCTGAGCTTGGTCAGGAGGTGTGCTGGTGAGGTTTGCAGGGAAGAGGTGACATCTTCCTCGGAGCAACTCATCTGTAGGTGGGGGGGCAGTATACACATCACCTGGTACAGAGACACATTTCCCCAGCAGCTCCATGCATCAGGAATGGGAACACCTCTTCAACCACTGCCCATCCATCCTCCCTGCACAGCAGGAACCTGCTGCTTTTCTCGTTACATCCTGAAACATTTATGATGGGACTTCAGTATCATTATCCCAACATGAGAAACCAAAATGATTTACTGCACAGCCCAGCAGCACAGCTGGGACTGTGGGGCAGATCCTTGAGCCTTCCCCTGGCACTAACCGCTGTCCCACAGCAAACGGGGCAAGGATGGGCATGTATGGAACCAGTCTGGACCTTCTCTGGCATTCAGGGACAGCTGGAACCCATTTCTCTGAGCAGTGCATGTATAGGAAGAAGACTTCAAACTCCTGAAAAACTTTCCTCCAGCTCAGCACTGTGTCTGCAAGTTCCCCTCCACTCACTCGAGCGCAGAAATCCACAGGATGAGGAACACTAATGCATGTTTTGGATCCAGTCCAAAATAAACGCTGGCTATAATAACTCTCATGGGAATGCCAAACAGAGGACCCCTTTGTTAGGGACAACTCGTCACGTTACGCTTCATTTGGGCCAACAGCACTTCCAGCACGAGGCTTGGGGCACCATCTGCTTGATGTGGGCAAGGTAGGCTGAGGCCAGAAACCAGTGAAAAAGGGGAATCTCGGGACAGGGAGCTTTGGATGATGCCTCTTGCGTCAGCCTGGCCCATAAAGACTCAAAAAAGCTTGGAAGAAGAGAGACCAGCAGGTATGTTGGGCCCATTATGATCTTTGCTAGAGGTAATGGTTTCTAATGGGGCAAGGAGCAGTGGTGCTGCCTTCTGTCACACTCTTCTGGGAGAAGTCCTGCTTCAGGATCCCCTATTTTCTATTTGGTTCACTTCAAAAATGGAGATAAAGGAACAATAGCATTGGTTGAAACCCTGTAGCTCTCTGCTAAGCCCAGCATAAGCTCTGGTCATTTGTGGAAGCTTCTTCACTGGTGTAAATGTGATGAAATGACTCAAGGGAAAGCCAGGGGACCTTCCTGACCTGAAGGGGGCAGGAGATAGGGATGACCTGCAAGATCCTGCAACAGCTCCACCAAGAGTCAGTGCATGCAAAGTGGTAGCAGAGACCTGTGCTCAACGTCCTGCACCTGGCAGAGGCCCTGCTGAGGAGAACAAGCCCCACCTGGGACATCATCTGCCTGATACAAAGGGGCTGTGCTGGCAGGGGTGGGAGGGGCTCCAGGAAGGTATTTCAGCCACAAGCAAGGAGTGCTTTCCTCTCCGAGGTGTGTGCTAGGTAAAGGATGGCCTTGCTGTCTCCACTACCAGGTAGGACCATGATGTTGAGTGAAATGAGCTCTGTGTGTCGAAGGGAATGATTGTGGCTGGGTGGAGATGGTGCAGGGCTGAGGAAAGCTGCTATCCTCAACCTAGGGGATGTGATAACTGATCTCCTTTAGTGGCATAACTGAGTATGGGTTACTGGGAAGTAAACCACCAACATATCATAACAAGGTGGTCCTGAGTGTTTTATCCCAGCATACGCTGCACCAGGGCAGAGATAACCCTGGGTGCTCCAGGTACCTGCCTATGTTAGCTGTATTTTGCTGTGTGAAACCCAAGAGAGTGTCTGGGAGTTTTAACCTCTGTGAACAGTCAGAAACAGCCTTTCTGGAGCAGGTTCACAACACCTGCAGCTTATGGGGAGCGCTCCTTGAGTTTTGCCTACCTTAGCTGGACAGAAGAAGAGGCAGTGGTCCTGGGGCCAGGTGACCCAGGAGCAAATAGCCTTACTGGGCACCCCACGTAGCATGGTGTACCTGTCTGTTGTGTGTTGGACTTGGAGCTGCTGGGGAAAGCCTTGCTGACCTCCAAAGAAGTGAAAGGGGGGGGAGGGGGTGATGCGCAGAGGTAGTGATTGTGACAGGCCTGAAGCTCCATCTCCTGCAAAGTTACAATTGCTCCTCCCTTCATAGGGGAGGTTTCTGGTGTCACCAAAGTGGAAACTCGGATATGTTTCAATCCCATGGGGAAAATCAGTGAGAAGCTTTGGGTTTTTTTGACAGCTCACTTATGATGTACAGTCATATGGCAAAGCAATTTTTCCTCCCTCTTATTTACGAGGGCTGAGGGAGTGCAACACTGCAGAGGAGCAGTTATTTACAGTCAGGATGTCATGTTGTTGCTGGCAAATGCTGCTGATGGTGAGGGGGTGAGTGTCCTGCTTCTCCCCTCCACAGCCCTGGGAGCCCAGAAAGGCTCCTGCAGCTGGCAGGGAGCTCAGGCTCTCCCCACACTGCTGTCTTTGGTGGCACATCTGAAAATGGCATTGGCATCTCGAGGGAGTTTAGACACCTAAATCACATTGTTCAGGATTGAAGCTGTGGCTCAAAGAGCACAATACATTGGTTTAGGGGAAGAGGAAAAGGTGGGGGGAGAGAAGGGTTACTGCTGGTCTGTAGTAGATGTGACTGCACGTGGCTCTTCATGGGATGGAGCTGTAGGAACCTGCCTGCAGCTCAGAGGTGTGTGAACAGTGTGCATGGGGGTTGGGGCTCAGACCCTGCAGCTCCCCAGCAGCTGATCTGAGCAGCACTCAGCAGCCGCAGCCTGTGGTCCCTCTCTGGGGAGCGAGGAGCTTTGCTTCCTTTATGCTTGTAAAATGCTCTGCTAGCCTGGAAAGGAAGCATTAGTGATGTGCAAATAATTAGTTACTAATTAGTCGGTAGCTTGTTCACAGGATACAGCCAGAGGCGAAGCAGTGTCTGTAGAGACTGTGGAGAGGGCTGTAATCCGTGCGGGGTCTGCGTGGTGGGTGCCCCAAAGTCACGGTGCCCAAAGCGGCAGAAGGTGCAGCAATTGGAAATACCTGGGAGAAAAGAGGAGACGTTTTGGGAGCAGACAGGGAGAACAGATGGTGCTCAGAATGAAGGGATGACACGGTGCCCATTGGGAGGATAAGAGCCATCAGAAATGGGATCAAAACCTCTGTCAGGGGCATCCTGAATCCTCCCGTGAGGGCCCAATGTCCCAGGGGGAGCACTGAACAGAGCCCCCCCTCCCCGTGGCTGCTGCACCAGAGGGAGGAGCAGGAGCTCTTCAGGGGACAACCAGAGCTCGGTGTGGTGATGGGAGCTAAACTGCCACCGGCTGAGCTGGAGATGGGGTTAACCTGCTTCTGAGAGTGACACGTGTCCTGGGGAGGTTGGCTCCTCCAGCAGCCCTGCCCCAGCCATCCCCTCCCCGCAGTGGGGTTGCCCGTGGGGGTGCCCTGGCTGGGGTGAAACTGGGGTGGCATGCACTGGTGCCAGTATAGGCACTTCTCCAAAACCAGGGGGTTAATGAAGGGCTCAGGCTGACAGGTCCCTGTGGGGAAGAGGACAAAGGTGCAGGTCTGAGCACCCTCCTGCCCCAGCTGAGGGCTTTGCTGCAGGGCTGTAGGGACTTTGCTTCCCCTGTGGGAGTGCCCATCCCCGTTTGACACCTCTGAGACTGGGTCAGTGGTTGCTGGTGCCACTTGAGGGTAGTGATGACTTCTCTGTCACCTTTACCAGTTGGGGTTACCTGCACCTCTGCTCTCATGAACAAGCAAAGTTTCCCTGGTTTGCTTTATTTATAGAAATCCTTGCTGTTGAATGAGCTGTCAGACATTAAATCTATACCAAACTGCTGGCAAAGGTGCAGAATTGAGACATTTCGAAACTTCTTTTTCCCCTCTGCCTGCCCTTCTGGCCCTTCAGCCATGCTGGCACTGAGGGCTGCCAGGCTGCCCTATAATGGGGGCTGAGCAAAGCTTTTCCACTGGTTATTTTAAACCCCAGGACTCCTGGCCTGGTGGTTGGTGGAGGAGGATGGAGGGGATGGCCAGGGTCCCAGGCAGCAGCTGACAGAGCTCCTGCTTGACAGAAATCACCTTCCAGATGGGCTTTTGGCTCTGGTTTAACTACATCGGTCCTGAAATATATACCAGTGAAACTTGTCCAGCTCCTGCCTTTTCAAGCTGTTTGGCTGCCCTCTGAGGGTAGCAGTTCCTTGAGTCTTAAGGGAGGTCCTCAGTGTCTGTACAGCAATAAAATCTGTCAATGCTGAAAGGGTTAATGCTCTTGGGCTGAGGTTGAGTTGAGGCTGCTCACCTCAACCTAAACCAGATCATCATCTTGTTGGGAGCAGAGTGGTGCAGCTTCTTCGGTGTCAACGTGGGAAAGCGATAAGGGGAGGCCCTCTTCCCGTCCAGCTAATGATCTGCAGTAATGAGAACTTGGCCTCAATTCGCTCTCTGGGCTGAGAGGGAAGGCAGGAATTAAAGTGGCCGGGCGCCGGGCAGCTCTTGCAGCTGGGTGGTCCTGTCCCGATGGGGAGTGTGTGCTGGTGGCACTGAGCCTCCTCCCCGCTCCAGTGTGAGAGGGGATTCCAGAGTGCAATTGGGGGTCCCAATGGGTGGGTTGAGCTGCTCAGGACCAAGCCCTTCTGTTGGAGGGTGGCACATTGGGGGAGCCGGCAGCAAAGCCACGTGCAACTGGTGAGTAGAATATGTCACTGCTCCCTGCAGCTGGCTGGTCCCCAGCAGCCCTACTGGCTTCGTGGACTTGTTTTGTTTTGCTTTGTAGAATTTCAGTTTACTGCTTTTCCAGCGAGCCCCTTAAACTCTGGCAGATGTAAATGTCAGGAAGGTCCCTGCAGACCCAGGAGCAATGTGGTCCTACAGCAACTGCCTTCCTGGCTTGCAGCACCAACTCAGCCTGGTGCTGCTGGTAGCTCCTGAAAGCTGCCACATCCCTGGCAGGGGATGCAAGGGACCAATTTATGTCGGTCGTTTATTTTGTTTGTTCCTGGATCTGGCTGACATCTCAGTCCATAATAACTAAGGGTGTGAAGAGTCCTGCCCATTGCCTCCTGCCGGCATGGGTAGAAGATAACTGATCCTGCGTGATGCCTGGGGCATACTGAAGCCCCATTAATGTGCTCAATGATGTATGGAGAATGAAGCTCCAGCCTAACCACGTGTGTGATTGATAGTGATGTCTCCTTTGGTTGCCTCATGGGTGAAGCTCAGAAAAGAGCCACCTGTGTCCTCCCGTTGTGATCTCAGTGCTGTGTATGCAAGAGAGGAGCTGCTGGGTGGATCTCTTTGTATCTCTCCATAGGTAGCTGCCTGCTGCTGCTGCTCAGTTTGTTCTGGCACACCACATTCCTCCCTTCAGGCCTGTTACCTCTCCTCTCGCATCCCCAGAGGCGACTGTGCCTGAATCAGGGGAATAAGAAGTGACACATGGGTGGTGGAACTGAGTTCCCAGCAGTAACAGCAGGAGAGGCTGGTTAGGGAGAAAATGTGAAGGGAATCACATCTGAAGTGCTTGTCTCCCTTAGCGAGCTGCCAGTGGGTTTCTGTAACTTGCAAAACACGTGTAGCATCCACCAGCAGATGAGGCTCACGCAGGTTTTCCCCGTGTGCTTTTACCGTGTGCACTGGAGATGGCAGCAGAGAGCTCCTGGCTCCCATGAATCTCAGATGTTTAAATGTGCTTTTTCTCCCTTTGTTTTCTGAGACTGCTCAGAAGTTGGAGTATTGATGGCTTTTATGAAGTACTCGGTGTGCTTGTGATGTGCTGGTCAAAAGACAGACTGGCTCTTATGTCTTAACCATTCATCAGATTGTGTTTCCATTGATTTTTTCCTGGGATTGTTGTCTTTCTGAAATCTCAAAGCTGGAGGCAGCTATTAAATCATCTGCTCTTACCTACCAAACAACCCAGGCCCCACGGCTCTGTTCTCTGGGCTCTGTACTGAGCTGGTATTTGATTAGAACAGGTCTCTCTTTGGCTGTGTTGTTTTGGGGACTGAAATGCTACCTGGTGACTTCCCTTGTAGAGTTTGCTTGCTGAAGTCTCATACTGAATTCTGTCTGTAACTGAAATGTGAAGCTTTTGTTGGTTTTAATCTTGTGGGTTTTGACTGAGTTGGTGGAAACTGAAAGCAGATACTTCAGTGAAAATCTTCTGGCCCCCAGTGGTACAAGTGAAGCACAGGACCAATGGGGTCATACATGGGGCATCCATCCTCAGGAGTGTTCAGGACTTCTTGGAATGTTGTCCAGCTCAGTGGTGTGACTTTGCAAGTGCAAATAGCTCCTGCTTCATCCACTTGGGTCATTAGGTTCCTGGGGTGATTAGAGTGTTCTGGAGAAAGCCTCTCATTGAAGGTGTGCAGTGAACTGCAGGTAGATGCATAGGCTTTCTTCAAGGCCTTGAAACCAAGAGCATTGCAGGATGTGAAGCTCTAAAATGTGGTGTCCACGTGATTTGCCCTACCTCAGCAGGTGTCCTGAGGTATTTCAGCAGCAGAATATTATGAGGTTGTGCCAAGGGAGAGATGGCTGCAGATGTGCCTGTTCTAGCATGGTTTCTCTAAACATCTACTGGTAGCTGCTGCCGCAGACAGGAACATTATTGGTCCAGCTTTCAAGATTGTGCTGCAATGAAGAATCTCGGATGCAAACTGGCAGCCTGTCTGGGCCAGCACAGGGGAAAATGTTCCCTGTGAATTTGAGATGACATTCAATACACTGTGCTGATTGCAGGGGTCTGTCACCGAGGAGGTGAGGAACATAGCTCGGGGGATCTGAGCCTTGGTGTACCTAGTGTTGATTCTCTTCTGTAGAGATTTATTTAGCTCACTTTAGGTAGTGCTATGAGTTAGGCTACCTGCCTAAATGACAGCTCTGGGGGAGCCTCACAGCTGCTGACACAAGCGGCCGATCTCCCACCTACTGCCAAGTGAAGAGAGCAATATTTCTATGTAAAAGCAAATTTTAATTTAAACCAAGGGCCAGTCCAATATGAGGTGAAGTGTCTTCATAATTTGGAACGATAAAAGTGAAAACAAGTAATCTTGCTTTGTGGTACAGTTTTTGTATCTGTGTTGAAAGGCTCTACTGTTTCACAGAACTTATTTGTGGAAGGGCAAGAATAACTTTTTGGTTCAGCTCTTGGCTAAAGCAGAGTTTGTTTTGATTTGTTTTTGTTGGTCTGGGGTTTTTTTTAAACACTTTTAAATAGTTTTTGGCTTGAGTTTTTATTGGAAATCCAATCCTATTACATACAGATTTTTTAATTGTTGCTATGAAAAACAGTATTGAGTGGAAGAATGTTGTTCTAAGCTTCAGAACATGCAGTGCAGAGCACAGCCATTGATCTGTGCACCACTCTGAGGCGGTCTGAGAAGCCAGCTAAGGAAAATTAATTGATGTCCATAGGTCTGAATGCCTGATGTGGAGATCTGTGCTTCCAGAACGGGGGAAAAACTATCAAAAACTGCTGTGATGTTTTTGAGCTGCACCACAAGAGGGCAAGCCAAGGCCACAAATACTCTGCTCATGCCTGGGAGAAGCTGGTAGGAGCACTGGGAAGGGATGACTTGCTGGAGAAGAGGCAGGACCCTCCAGAGGTGTGGTGGCAGTGGTTTTTGTGGGGGCCTGCAAGCCGGGTGGCTTTCTCAGTGCAGAGCCATTTGTTGGCATTTGTTAAATTCCTCCTGGATGCTTCTCAGTCTTGTAGATGGAGGCAGAGGATGCTGCTTTTGCTCCAGGTTAGTGCTATGGGACACTGCTGTCTTAACATCTGCCAACATCCAGTGCAGTGAAGTTGCTGAAATTGAAGGCATGAAATACATTTTGCAGTGGCACTTTCTCTGCTGCCTTCCTGTGGGTCTTTGAGGAGACCTGAGGTTCTGTGCAGCCAAGACGTTTTTACGCCATCCCCTGCAGAACAGCCATGAAGAGAAGGCAGCAATACGGGCCCCTGGCCAGCCTACAACCCACCTTGCCCAAATCCCATTGCGGCAACGGAAAATGCAATCGTGTTTGGGGAAAAACCCTTCCCAGCAAGGGTGGCCAAATGCTGGAGCCAGGCTTGGGGACTTGATGGAGCATCCCAGGCTGTTTGGTGCTGTGTGGAGCCATATGCCATACTCTGCTGTCCTGGTAGCATCTGCTGCTTCATGGCACCCTACTCCTCCCACCCTTGGAGGGCAGGGGATGTGACATGAATGCAGCAGAATATTGAGCTGAAATTGAGAGTAAAGAAATAATTCCCAGCTCACTAGTGGTAATATGAATGGAACTGACCTGGTGGAACCTGACAATGGTTATAAAATCTTCTGATGTCACTGTGGAAATAGGTGGAGCAGGATGAGAGTGTCTTAAAACTGGCTTAAAATGGTCGGATTTTCAGAGGGATATTTGGAAAAAAGTGTGTCTGCTAGGGGAAGGATCAGCAATCTGTGTGCAACAGCCACTTGCTGCTGGGAATGGGATTCCCTACTGGGAGGCGACTGCTGCCCAGCAGCCCCTGGTCATGCTGGGCTGAGCCATGCCAGGGCTGCTGCATTCATGACCTGACTCAGAACAAGGGCCTGTTTAAACAGTAGCAGGAGCTCAGTTAAAACGGAGACACTTTCAATTTAAAAGTACGTAATGGCAGAAAAAAAACAACCCGTGATGAGTTTAAGAACTGACTCAGGCCAGCAAAGGCCAGTCCTGAAATAGACCTTGAACAGGGCTTGTTGAAAATGCTTCCATCAGAACAGTTTCCTGATGGAGAATTTGGCATTTCAACTCAAAGAAATCTTTCAAGAAAAGCATCTGCTTCTGTGGAAAATTTCATCTTTTTGGGTTGGAAAAATGGAGCATGTGAAAACTGAAAATCTTTCAGTCCAGCGATGCGTCGTGCCAGTTTCAGGCAGACTCCACCTCTGTGCTCAACTTCTCTTCTCATTCCTGTGGTCCCCTGCTTATCTTTACAGGAGGGAACCCCCTTTAATTATTACAACTACCCCTGCCCATCTCCTTGCTTTTCTTAGCACTGCCATGCAGGCCATGAAAGCCTGCGCTCGGCAGGGAGGACCTCAAGGCCAGCAGCTGGAGCAGTATGTGTGGCAGCTCCCCTGGGACACCAAATGCTCTCCGATGCCTCCACACCCTGTTCCTTCTGACATGGGCTTCTGGGAAATCCATCTCCATCCCATGCTGATGTTTTGTGCATCCTGGGATGTAGCTGTGAATGAACAGCCAGGAAAGACAACTCATTCTACTGGGCTTATTTGTGACTTCACTGAATTATTTTGTGGCAAATGGTTTATTTTCCAGGTGTTTTGGTATCTTTTTGCTGCCTCCTTCCTTATTTCTGTTCCTATTCCTGAGCACCCTAATTCTGACAGAAATTTAACCTGACAGTTGAAGTTGCCTCCCTAGATCAATGCAGCAGGGTCAGAGTTAGTCCCAGGACTGGTGGTTGTTGAGTTGGGGTGCATCACCCTGTAAATGGAGCTTTGCTGGGCTTTATTGTGTCTTCCTTTAGCAGTGAGAACTTGTCAAAAAATACTCAAGAAAATGAGAAGGTGAAGGAGGGAGCAGCATTACTGGTAGGAGACCAGGGTGAGACCTGAGATCAGGTGTTGAAGAGGGCTCAGAAGAGGCCCCTGTGTTATAAGTGAGAACCCTTCCAGTTCTAGTGCCCCTAACATGATAAAAAGGAAGGAGACTCATTTGTGTCAGAGATGAAAATAATCAGTTTAAAGCACATAAATGGTCTAAAACCAGTTAACTATGTAACTGCCTTTCATAGCTGGCCTTGTTGCCCCACAACTGAAAGCTAAGGCTGCTTCTGGAAGCAAGGTGTTGAGCTCCAGCAGTGCATCAATGTTTGCTAGGTTTGGCAGTTCCCGTGTTTCCCAAACTATCATCTTCTGGTATGCTGAGCTGGAAAAGCCATAGGGCATGGGCTGTTTTGTTTGCAATGGCAGTTCTGCTTCTGCATTCAAGAGGGGGAAGCAGTCTTAATGCTGGTAGAGACCCAGAAGATAGCCTCAGTGTCAGAGAACTGTTGGTGTAAGGCTTGGGTAGGGTTTGGCTGGTTTTCTGCCACAATTCTCTCCATCTGTCTAAAAGACTCAACTCGGTTGTGGTTGTGGGTTTGGGTTTTGTTGTGTGGTTTATTTGGTTTGTGTTTTGTTTTTTTGTTAGTGTGTGGTTTTGGTTTGGGGTTTTTGTTTTTGTGGGATTTTTTTGTTGGGTTTTAAAAAAATAAATGTGGAAGAGGTGCACCTGGCCCTGGAAGAGGCCTGAAGAACAGGTGGGTTTGAGTTCTCATTCCAGTGCTCACTGTCACTTCTGCGTGTTTTTCCCCTTCCAGTCATCAATGTGGGCAGATGATGCTCATCTGATGGTGCTGGGATGTGCCATGTGCTGAAGACTACACAGTGCTTTGGGGTCCTTAGGCAGAAGGTCTCTCAGAAATGTTAAAAAGAGAAAATCATGTTGCAGGGTAGTTGTTATAATGTGGAATAACCCAGCTTTGAAACATTCATCTCATACAGAACTGCTTCTATCCATTTTTTTTAAGCATTGCCTTCAACACTTTTCCAAGGCTGGAAAAACTACAGGCCACTTGCAAAAACAGATACTTATACTTGCATTTAAGTGCCCAGACTTGAAAAACAGAAAGGGGGGGGAATGTCTTAAATACTATATTTTCCAGAGACCACATCAGCAGTGGGCTGGCAGAGGCTCTCTGCAGTCAGCTGAGGGAGTGCCTCACAATTGGTCCTGTCACCCAGAGAGCTGTGGTGAGAGACCTGCTGCAATTTCTAGCAGCCCTATGCACGGGGGAAGAAAAGCTCCACAGAAAGGGGGGTGTTTGCATGTACGTAGCTCTTTGAGGCCTGGGCATTGTCATGAGATGGGCTGGCTACTGATGTGAGCAAGAGGCTGAGCTGAAAACCTGCTTGGACCCTGGGATGAATGTGTTTTCCCCACGTGAACTTTATGAAAGAACTTCTCAGTCCATTTAAGAAAACAAAAAAGTGTTAAGAGCAGAGGCTTGGCCAAAGCTTGGGGTCCTGGTGTGGAGACTGGAGGGAACAGAAAAGCCTCAGTGGAGAGCATTTTCTAAAAAAACAACCCAGGTACAGGCCAGGCTTGTGTTCCTGTACCAGCACAGGGGCTATTTACCGACCTTCCTCTGCCCGTAGAGAAGCAGGGAGGCATTTCACAGAGAAAATAGGAAAGAGCCCTCTGTCCTAAGAGTGGATGTGTCCTGTTTGCTGGTGTCTTGGGCTAGAAAAGCCTGTTAAAGCACAAGCACAGGGCTGCAGACTGACAGATGTGGTGTTTAACAAGGAGACTCTTCTGCTCTCAGAGCCCCAGGGCAAGAGCAGCAGTGATGGAGAGCCCTGCAAACATCTCCCCTCTGACCCCATGGGATGGTCTGTGCCCCTTTGCAGGAGACAAGGCCTCAAGCAGGTCCCAGGGGTCTTTGCTCTTCCTGGTGCAGACCTGGGTCTGTATTATGACAAAACAATCCAATCAATTGTATTTCTGTGCCAAATTTCCCTGTAGCTCTTGGGAATAGGTGTGGTGCTGGTAAAAGCAGCTGGTTCTCTTCTGAGGGGCCAAAGCATCCTCCAGCACCAGGGGACTATTGATTCTCCTTCCATTGCCAGGACTTTTGAGAAATGAAACAGAGAGAAGGTACCAGTGTAACAGACTGGTAATGCCCCAGTTGGTTTTTATCTGTATCCTGCAGCCTCAGAGCACCAATTTCCCCAGCCCATGCCCCTGAGCAAGGCAGTCCTGAGGTCAGGCTTTGTTGTGCTGGGGGCTGTGCTCCCCTTGACAGTCTGCAGCATACAAAGGGCTGATGAGAAAGGGATTCAATCCAGTGTATTGGCATTTGTGTGTGGTGGTTGTATTAAAAGTACTTGCTGTCAGCCTAGCCATCACTTATAATTGGCTTTTATTTTTTCTGTGTGCCTCCTGGCAACAGCAGCTCTTCCCAGGCTACTGGTGTGGTGCTGGGGCTGGAAAGGCTGCTCTGTGCAGCAGAGGTATGTGGAAAAGGTCTGAATTGGCTCAGGAAGGGTAATGTGCCCCTTCTTGCCTGTTTCTAGGTTTGTCTGAGCACCCCACTAGAAGCATTTCCCTAGGCAGACTTGCCATCAAGCACTGGCAAAGGTCATCTGTCTTATGGCTGGGTGGCTCTTGGTGCACTGGGGAAAGTGCATCACATTTAGAATGGGCAAGTTTGCAACCCCTTGGTTATTGTGCAATAACAGAGTTACCATGAGATCACCTGGTTGCTCTGGGGAAGGCAGAGGAAGGTTGGGTTTTGCTGTGGTGCTGTGTGGCTGTGCTCACCAGAGGAGCACAATGTGCTTAGGTCTGGAAGTAGCTGCTTCTTATTATTATGGTGTTCTTATGCATTGTGGCTACATAAAAAGTAGCTGAGTGGAGAAAGGAGAGTTCAGAGCGTATTTATAGTAATGATGCTGTACAATCCAGACACTTTGGGGTAAATTTGCCCTCAGAGGTGGCTTGGCCGGGTGGGTGCCACTGGCTTGCACAGTGAAGATTTAAATCACCTGGACCAGCTACACATTTTCTGTTTTGAGAAGATACAAAAAGCTTGGGGGTATCCCAAAGTAGAATTCTACAAGTTCTGAGTGTCTGTAAAGAACCTTTAATTTATTTAATCTTACCCCTAGTACTGGAGCACCTAGACTTGCAAACACTTGAAAGTCAGACCAAGATTTCATTGAAGTCATCCCCAAAAGCATTTGAGATGTGACTTGTCTAGTCTATGTATCCTAGACATTGCCACTTCCAGTTGATTGACTTTTTATGCTTGCAAATAGAATAATCTAATGACCTAATTACTGAAGGAGGCCTGTTAGTTATTAACTGTGATGTAAATTCTACCAGCATCAGAATAAAGAACATCAAGCTTTTGAATTTCTGCTATTTTTAAAGATCCACATCTCTAGGGCAATTAATCATTTTTCTGACATTGAATTCAGTTGTGTTATAGCAACAAAACTTCATATGGGCAGTTTATGATGCAACATTAACTTGTCAGCAAGAAGGACAATTCATGACTGTCTACGAGTGGCAAGTGGCAGGCATTTGGACAACTGTCCTATAGTTTTGCAAGCATCAGCAAATTTTGTTGGCAAAGCCTATGTAGGCAGAGCATAATATAGGCTTTTGCTCACGTATATTAAAAAAAAGGCAAAAAATACCCAACCCAAAACAAAAATTCCCCTGCCAGGAGTTTCCACTTATTTTCCACAATGAGAGCTGAGGGTCTGTAAAAGCTGACCTTGTAAAAAGAAATTGCATTGGATGTATTTTTCCTTTACGAGGAAGATGGAGGAGATTTGTTTGGGCACACGAGGCTTCCTAAACTGCAGTTTATCAGCAAAGGTGCTGAAGTCAGGAGGGAACCCACTTAGACTGGGACCGTGTGAACAAAGCGACTGCTCGCAGCCAAGTGGCTCAACAGTGAGGGCTTGGGCAGGCTGCGTGTGGAGCACCAGGAGCTGTGGAATGAACTGGGTTTCAAGGAGAAGTGATGGCCTTGGCACACCAGCAGCCTGGTTGTTTTCAGGGGGTTGTTTTTGTTTGATATCAGAGGAAAGAGTTGCAGAAGATCTGAGGAAGAAGAGGAATGCGCTCTGCTGCTGTTTATGGTGGGGCTCTGAAGGGTCCCTGGGAGGGCAGGGAAGTGCCTTTGCTTTGGTGCAGTAGACCAAATCAAAAGATAAGTGCAAAATGAGGAATTACACGGCAGGGAAAAGCACACAGATTAAAAGAAATCTTTCTGGTGCTGTTCCAGTCCGACACGTGCTGAGACAAAACTCTCTACCTGGGCCAGGGAGGGGAAAGGCAGTTGTTGTACTCTGTGAGATACCTTGTGGACCTGGATGGGGGTTTTGGCTGCGTGGGGACAGGGGTTTTGGCAGTGTGGGGGAATATGAGAGGCCATGTTCTTTCTTGGAATGGCAAACCCTGTGTGGTTTTGTGCTTGGGTCTAGGCAGGGAAGCAAGCTGAGGGAGTTGGAGCAATGTCCAGGTTGTTGGTAGGGGGGCTGGGAGGGTGGTGGTTCACAGCCATCCAAGACATGGTGGGGAGGCTTTCTGGGAGTGGCAGGGAGAGTGATGAAGAATTGTAGCTGTTATAGGGCTGTATATATCAGAGGACGTAGGTGGGAAATCATTGGCAAGTGAAGTAGCATAAAATTGCTTGCTGTGTCCCACAGGGCAAGAGGATGCTAAGGATTAAATGTTGATGGAGATGATTATGAACTGCTCTTCCATTCATAAACAGGTTTGCTCTTGGCCTCGTGAAAGGAGTGCCATGATGAACTGGGGAAAGTGTGGGGGCAGTGCTGGCCTTCACCCAGACCCAGAGACCAGGCTGAAAACGCCCATCCTCCCAGCCTGCCCTCCCCTCCCATCGGCGGGGGATTTGGTGCACAGTGGAAAAGGCAGCGCTGCGGGAGCCCACTGTCAGTGGGTAGCAGGGCTTTCAAACAGCAGCTGGAGGAGAAAGCACAGATGGAGGGATGGGAGACTCTGTGGTGCAGATGCAGCCACAGTGCCATGTGCTCAGCGTGGCTCCAGGGCAGGGCTCCAATGCTCCAAAGTACCTTTGTGGCCCAGAAGGAGACTGTGCTCCACAAAACCTGAGTGGCTGTGGTTTGAACGGGATGCGTGGGCTGTATGTGTGGCATGTCCTGGCTGCTCCTCCCTGACCCCAGATCACACCCTTTTTCCAGCTGAGGGGTGCTGGCCTTTCTTTTTTTTTCCTAGTTGGGAGCAGTGAGACTTGAACTACTTGGGTTTAAGCTGGATAAAAGAGGCTTCTATAGCAGCAATTTATGATGGAAAGCAAGCATAAGTTACATACCATTTGGGGATGGGAACATATGGCCTCCAGTATCCTCACATACCTCCCAGAACACAGTAATTTTTGTCTTGTTTGTCTCCAGATCAGTGGATTGATGTAATGTGTTGAAGACTGACTTATGAAGGAGACACACACAAATTATCCTGATCAAAGGAAACAGAGGGAGTATAATAAGAGATCAGCTCAGCTGAGCTGGGAGCCGCTCAGTGCCCTGAGACTCAAAAAAAGACAAGACAAAAGCAAGTAGAAATTAGATAAAACAAATAGGCATGCCTCCAAAAAATAGCAGAAGGAAGAATCATTGTGAATGAGACCAGACAGACAGCTCTCCTCTGCCTACTGCTGAGGAAGCTAATGGTAAAAGATGCCAGAATGTTTCCTAACTTTGGCAAGTCTGTCCAAACCTGCTTGATTGCAGTTTGCTATTTCAGTTAATGCTCTACAGGCACTGATGGTGGTACGGGCTCACATTAGAGGTACTTAGATAATTGGCTGGGATAAAAATCACCCTGAAGTACTCAGAATAGTGCCAAATAGGCTTTTGAGCACCAATTCATTCTTGGCTCCCTTTGAGGACTCCTGGGGAAGAGTGAGGTTGTGCAGAACTGAAAGGGCAAACCTAGTGCTTGTTTAAAGGGTGTAGGGGCTTGTGAGGAAGAGACCAGGAGTTAGAGAGCAAAGTAGCTTATCTCTGGTGTCTGGAATAAGGGAATGGCTTATGACTGCCTAAGGGATAATGAGGCTTTGTCAAAAATTAAACCTGTTAAATCAAGCCACTTTGCTTCAGTGATATGTCAGGAGGGTTTGTGGGTGGGGAGCAGTAGATGGTGATGATGTCGGTAAGGTTTTTGACATTTCAGTACTTGATGTTCTTGTAAATGGGCTAGAAAAACATGATGTAGCTTGTGGCAATGTGCATCTAGCCTAGGTGGTAAGCATCCCAAGGAAAAATCTGTTTCAGTTTTACCTGTGAGGCTTTTGAAACCTATCCTTCCAGTCACAGAGACTAGCAAGGGTCAATGTTAAGTGGTGGGTTTTCTGAACAGTAATAATTCTCTCTCAGAATAGTAATAATTCTTTCTCTCTGAGTGTTCTCTTTGTGCACTAGCAGTTTATTGTCTTGTGAAACTTGAGATGGATTAGATTACATTTCTTCCTTTTTTTTTTTCTTAGTTCTTACCTAAACAAGGTCTGATTCAAAGCAGCCAGTGTTGTATTCTTCAATATAAGTCAGATGAGACCACTTTCCCTCATCCTCAGGTCTGGATGGTAGGGCTGTTGCTGCCTGTTAGTGAGATCTGTTCTGAGCATTTTTGGGGCAGAGTGAGGTAAGAAGATTGACCTCAGAAAGCTCTGCTTCTGAGACAGCTCCGTGGGTTTTCCAGGGAACAGCTATTTTTCAATTCTGCCAGGAAGGAAAAGCACTCCTCTGCTAAAAGAAGAATCAAATTGTCATCTCCTCTAGAACATACTGTTCTGGTAGAGCCCAGGATAGGGGCACGCTGATGTTGTGCATGTCCTCTCACAGAACAAGATATGACTGTTTATTTTCGTGTCTCTCTAACAATGTGAGGAGAGGTGCCATCCTGGCACTGCAGAGTGTCATCAGAGGTCTGCTTGCAGCCAGCTTTGCAGTGATGTAGGTTCTCAAGATGCTCCTACAAGTGTTTACGTAGGAAAATATTGTGTACAAAAGCCAGTGCCTTGTGTATCTACTGAAAAGTCTTTTTGCACAGTGTCAAACACTAAGAAAACCTCTGAGCCCCCATGCAGCCTTGCTTTACAGAGCCAGGGCAAACTGAGTATGTGTAGGGAGTTTATATTTTAACCCAGTTGCACTATTTCAGCCTTTGGTATTTCTCCAAGCAGATGCCAGCTACTTGGAAACAGAGAAGCTTGCTTATTCCTGCTGTTCCTCTCTTGTCCTGTGCCTCAAATTCCAGTGCATTGATGGCACAGCAAGAAGTGCCCAAGAGAAGATAGCAGTGTTTTCCTGTCTAACAGAACTTGAACATCTTCCCCCAGCTCCTCCACTGCCCATCCCAAAGTGCACAAACATAGACCCTGTCACCTCTGCAGACTGCAGCCTTATTTTTTCAGCATGAAACTCGTACTGAAGGGAGTGAGCTTGCACCAAAATGCCCGACTTCCTTGTTGCTCCTGGTTTGTAGCCAGAAGTCCTCAAAAGGCCATCTTGCTGCTGACAGAAAACCTCCTGTCAGCCCACTTGCCTCCACAAGGAGGGTTTATCCAGCCGATTCCATGAAGTTGCTCATAAAAAGCAACAAGGTGTCCAGAAATGTATGGGTTTCTAATGTTTTGTGAGTTACTGTGCACTGGTTGGTGCTGGTGGCACAGGAGACCTGGCTGGTTTTGTCTGAAAGCTTCCCACCATCTCTTGTCTCTGCCTTAGCAGGTGACTGCTCCCTGTGTATGTCCAGCTGCCTGTCTTGGATGGGACCACAGGGGCTTTAGTATGTTCTAATTCCATCCCTTCTTGTCAGTCTTCTGGCAGGAGCCTCCTAGGCTTGAGTAGGAGGATCTCTGTCTCGGGGACCTGGCCTTTGCTTATTAAAGCTCAGCTCTTTCATGAGGATGGAAAGATAACGCATCACTAGCAAATGGTGAGCTGGTGTGCTGAATCCATGGCAGAGGAAACAGCAATTGTCACTTTAAAGCATTTTCTCAAGTTCAAACTGCTTCCTTGCACGTGAGTCCTTCCCTGGTGGATGTCTTTCCTTGAACCTGCCTTTCTAATTCTTAGTAGCTGGTGGATGGTGTTGGAGCATTCCTTGGCTGTAGCATGTGAATCTCACAATCTCTTGATCTCTCCCTGTCTAGTTTCAGACTTGTTTATGGAACAAAGTCTGTGTAGGTATTAGTGGCTGAATTAGCAATGGAGGAGCAGAAATGTATCATAGTGTCAGGCTGGATTTTCAGCAATACTTGGCATAGGTCAAAAAAAAAAGAAATCATCTCCTTGTGATTGCTCAGAGGATGTTCCAGCCTGGATCACTCTGGAGGCAGAGTGGGGCTGACCTGAGTAGCCTTAAATATGAAGAGTAAAACTTTAGCTATGGAATCTTGGGCAATTATTGATGTGCACTTGGCTGTGGACCTGACAGCCGTGCGTTCAGCAAGTTGGCTTCTGTTGTCCGACAAGACAATGGTGAAGTTTCTTCGAGTCTTGCACCCTTTCCCCTCTGCATATGTGAGGCCAGTGGGGAAATGCAGTGCTAACTGATGATGGTTATCAGAGCTGGTTTCCTTTTATTTAATCCAGACTTTTCAGCTTCTCTCTGTCTAATGGAACAGCATGTGACCAGGCAGAGCTAGTGAGAGATGATGTGCTTGGGAACAAGTGAGTTTCTGCATCATCTGCCATGGGTTGTTGACACAGTGTTGCTGATGGATCCTGCTGATGGATCCCATGCTTTTCTATCCAGACTGTGGTACAGCTCCACATCACATTCGGATCTGCCAATAAAATTACTGTGAGGCAAGCTATCGTGGGGGAAGGGAAAATCTCTTGTGATCTGGTGACGACATATCCAAAACCATGCTGCTACTTGAGCATGCCATGAAATGGTGGTGGTCTCTGAAATGTCAGGGAGTGTGTGGCCTGTTGCAGGTGTTGTGATGACTTGGGAGAGCTGTTTAGTTGGTTTGGCTGAACCCCCCGACGCAGCAAAGAGGTCTGAAATGCTTTCCTGCAAGCAGAGATGCCAAGTCTGTTCATGTTCTGATTGGACTTAACTAGAACTCCCTGCTGTTGTGGTTCCGCTTTAATTACGCTCAGTCTTGATGCCATATGTTAATTTCTGAGTTTGTGTTGCTCAAGAGGAGAGCCCAGCATTCCCCTGTAGGTTCTCACTTCATTAATGTATTGTCAGCCTATAACAGAGCATTTGCTGGTATTAAACAGGCTCTAAGACCAGGACAAAACTCCGGGTGGATGCCAGCAGACCTGAGCCAAAAGCCAGAACAGCCTGTAGCCACCTTCCTGTTGAGAAGCCTCAGATCAGAGGTGGTCAGCTATCTGCAAACCCTTTCCCACTTCTTTTCCTCCCTGTTTAGAAGAATATTGTGACTACTTTGGATCAGGTCTAGTTCCTGCACATCTCACTGCTGTGTGATGCTTTCATGCAGTCCATTTCAGCTTGGTGTATTTGGGGTTTCTGGGCTGTCAGCAGTAGGACGTTACCTGTTAGTAAGGGCTGCTTGGCTATAATAAAAGGATGCTTTAGGTGGCTCTACCCCTCCCACCTCACCCTTCCTCTGCACAAATCCTCTTTTCCCAAACTGAAAGAGCTGCCTGGTAAGTGCTGTGGGGATTATCTGTCGTGGGCTTGGTGACATTTTGAGCAGGGGCACACAAACGCTGGGTGCAGCAGTGCTGGGGCGCAGGCTCTCTGCTCAGGTCATGTATTGGGGCTGTGCAACTTTGCAAGGACCTTGCCATGTTACACAGCAGCTTTGTGGCTGAGCAAAAATAAATGAGCGACTTATCCCCCTGCCAAGGACCGTCAGTGGGAGGTCAGTGTTTGATATTTCCACACCCAAAAAAGCAACCCCAAGCTAGAATTACAGTACAAAATACCCATTCAGACCTCTCCAGCCTTCTGTTTTCATTGACTTCCATCCCCTGCTTGTACACACAGAGTCTCTTCCTTTCCAAAAGAAAACAGTATTGCTGATAAGGGACACTTATCTCGGCAAGTCATTACAGAACAAGCGAGCTTTTGTGTTTGCATCTGATTCCTGTCACAATGTTAACAAACTCCTAGTATGGAAGCTTAATTTCCACTCTAAAGATGGCCCTTAGGGTACGATGTGAGGTGCATTATATGTCTCATAAATACTTCCCACAGATGTTTCTTCCTTCCTTAAAAAAGAAAATTAAAAAAAAAAAGCTTCTTAAGATTTCATCCTTTCATTTGTTCTGTAAAGGGCTTTTAAACGACTATCCTTGGCTAGGCTACAAATGGATATTTACCCTTCCTTTACTCTCTGCTGAGATATTACTGGCCTTTGTTCCTTTCAAAGAATTAACTGGGGCTGGATATTTCTCTCCCATCACAGTGGGTTCTCATTAAGTACTGACCACTTACCCACAGTTGCAGCAGTCCAAAATTCATGTGTTATTTCCAACTGCAAATGCTGGGGGTCAGCAGGTGCTGTAGGTAGATATTGTGGCTCTGTGACCCAGAGGTTCCTCGTGATGGAATTTCTGCCCTAGAAAGGCCTTCTGATTTAAGTGATTATCAGCACCTTCCAAGATAATCCCCAACACGGATGACTTTAGGGGAGAAAGAGATTTTTTCAGGACACTTTCCAAACTGTGTCAGCCTTCTGTAATTCTGTGGGCTTTCTAGAGAAGGATGTTGAACTGCTTTCCAGGTGCCAAGGAAACAGCTTCCTTGCCCACCTGGGGAAGTGCATCCTATAGAAGTGTCAGAACCAAGAAGTCTCGGGGATGAATGTGGGTTTTCTATGGACTTCTGGTGAAGTGGCAGCTTGTGCTTGGAGGAGGGTGCAGCACCTGCTATAACCTGGGGGAGAGCAGAGCTGTCCTGCAGCTCTCCCCAGCAGCTCTGGAACACACTTTGCTCTTGCATGATGTGGCTGCCCAAGTTGGTGGAAGCACTGAAATAAGAGGGTGGGAGACAGCTCTCTGTGTTTGTGTTGAAACGGCGACTCTGCATCTCCCTCCTGCAGCCAAAATCTGATGCAATGCTAATTTTGATTATTTACGCCAAACAAACCGGAGTGGGCTGTAACTATCCTTGACAAATAAACTAAAAATGAGCTGGTTGGAAAATGTTCTCCTTCCGATAGGAATTTTTTTGGTAGGGAAACTCAAGCCCAGAATATTCCAATTCTTCCATAATACTTTGTGCTCTTGATGTCCTTCAGCAGACCTCCTTGCTTGCAGTGATCGTTCCCCAGTATGCTCCTATCTCATGTTGTGTGTCACAGGAGGCTCAAGCAGTAGTGTTGTGTGGGGTGCTTTGTGCCTGGGAATGCTGCCTGTGGAGGAGCAGAGGGGTTTTTTTTAATAACTGATTACAGCTTCCCATGAGATATTTCATGTTTTGGGTTTTGCTCAGAAATTTTTCATCTTCCCTCGGAAGAAAAGGTCACACAACTCTTAATCAGAAATCTAGTTTTCCACTGAAGAAGTTCAGATGGATTTTTTGTCTATTTTGTTTTCCTCTGCTTACCACCTTTTAATTAAAACAGCCCAGTTTAAAACAAGCTATTCCTTAAAGAAGTCCTGTTGATGTGCCCAAAACATCCTTCACTTTTAAATCCTTTTTAAATAAAGATTAAGTCTGTGGCCCTTTCCAGACGCCTGCCCAAATACATGAGCTCTGCAGTACACTCAAGGATTCAATCATTTGGATAGTTTTGGTCAACAGAGAATTTCTAAAGCCATCAGTAAGGTGTCCCTGGTCAAAGGAATTGAGAACACCAAGCCATTTAGAGGTGTGGAAGGCTTGGTGCCTGCTCAGGGATCTCCTTGAGTTGTGCTGGTTCTAGCAATGTACAAAAGGAGGGACTGAAACTGCTGTGTGTCCTGTGTGTGCACACCCGGCTGTTTAGCTCTACAGACCACTATGTTGAGAAGGTACATAAAGGTCTGAAAGATTTAATCAGCTTCCTCTTGTACCAATCATTTTCCCTAAGAAATATTTAAAAGCATGAATAATATTAAACATTTAAGTAGTCTTCAGAGGGATTACTTGCATGTCATGGCATGTAGGCTGTAGCTTGCAGAACTCTTCATGGAGAGTTACGTATCTTTTGGCCTTGCATTGGAAAAGGGAAATTGAAAGTGTAGTAAATGACAGAGCTGGGATTATGTCCCAGTTTGCTCTGTTCTGCTCATGGTCTGTCTCTTATCCAGCCTGGTGTCTGCATGCTGCCCTTTTCTGTCTGTAGCTAATTGCTGCTGCTACTCGGATTTTGATGGAGTAGTGAATCTGGAAGAAGCTGACTTTTAAAACATAGAAATATTATGAGATGTTTGATTTCTGTTGTCTTCTGGTAGAGTATTTTACTCCTTCCTCTCCATCCCACTTGTGTTCCAAACCCTTTCTTATCAAGGGGAAGCAACCCTCTGACTGCAGTGGGAGCAGGACTTGTTTTGTGGGCATAGTTTCTTGAGCTGCTGCTTGGACCTCAGTGGATGCCTTGTGCTGAAGCCAGGGGTGAGCATCTGCAGAATTCAGCAGAATAGGCTGGGGTTTTTAATTTGTTTGTTCATAAAAAAAAAAATAAGTCTGTGATCCTTTTGAAGCAAGTCCTTTACTAATTTTGACTGTTCTGGCAGAAACAGCTTTAACACCCTTCTACACTGTACTAACTGTAATGACTCTTTAATGTCATATAATCTAATTGCAAAAATGGACCCAATTCTGCCAACAGAACGAAGCCAGAGTGCAGAACTCCAGAGCCCAAACCTCCTCAGCTTTATATCCTTCCCTCTTGCATCTACTTCTTAAATCTCCAATGAATAGAAGGCTTCATCTTTTTAAGCTCCAGCAGGACAACACGCATGCAGACTGACTCTACCACAAACTCCTCAGTAACACTCTCACTGTTTGGGGGAAGTAAATATGCGAATTTCAAAAGCCTTTCTGTGTGGAGAATCTGTTTGGATTTGCACAGGAAGTGGGGAGCAGGCATATAGGTAGCAATATTAATGAAGTTTTTATAAAGACTTCATTCAAGGCTTTCAAAGAAAATATAACTCTTATGGGACCCACAGTTTATCTGCCAAGTCCAAGAATCTGTTTGGAATTTAAAATATATATTTAAAGGTCTCTGAGAAGTAGAAGATTAGAGGACAGAGCAGCCTAGGTAGGGCATATGGGAAATTACTGCTAGAAGAAGTCCTGGGGGGCTGAGCTTTGCAATAGGGTGCACAAGCCAGCAGAGAATCGATCCCTCTCTTGACTGTAGAGTAGTAGGAAGAGGGGGTGAGTAGCACAAATCCAAACTCCCTGATACGTCTAAATTCTTACTCTGGGGAGAACCAATCTAAGAAGCCATGCTTTGGTTATTATTTAGAGAAAATGGGTCCCCTGATAGGACATCAGAGGTGTCCACTCATCTTGCCCAGGACTGAATGGCATGACTTAATGATCCGAGAGGATCACACTTCAGGAGGGCTTGTTCCCTCCCGTTCTTGGTTTGGTTTGTTTTTTTTCCTGGGGACAATTATGTGGATCCTGATCTTCATTGGATGGCGATGAGTGTCCAGGGCCTGCTCACCCATCCCTTGTGCTCAGCTGGAGCCATGGTTTGCTTTGCTCGGATGCCCCAGAGCTGTAATACTTGTCTCCTTTGGGATGTGGACCTGTGGCATTCTTGGAGTCTCTCTAGAAGTTCTGTTCTGGGGTATGGGGTTTGTCTGTGTTATATGAAAGGCAATGTGTTCATTCACTATTTTGGGGCAGATTTCATTAGCTTGAGCAAGAAGCAAACAAGTGCAGGCCTCTGAAAGATCATATTTAAACATGACTGTATACAATAAAAGGAAGACGTGTGTACTGAAGCTCTCTGCGCAATGCGTGTGAGATGTCAGATGTGCCGGTGCCAGCAGGATGGTCCCTGCCCAGAAAGCTTTCACAGATGGTGTGTAAATGCACTGTTTATGACGATTCTCCTCTTACCTGGCGATAGTCCCTTCTGTGTATTGCCCCCGTGCTTTGGACTCCTACTATCAGCACAGTAATGTAGTTTCAAAGTCAAAAGTCAAGAGCACAAAGCTGCACATTGACCTTAATCTTGTTTAGAAAAATCAGCAATGCTAATTTGGAGTGAAGGCAGCCTCTGTCCCTGGGTCAAAGACCCTGAGAATGTAGGAAGGCTCATGGTCCAGCCTCGTGCTCCTGTCCCTGGCAGTAACAGCTAGGCAAGAGGGTAACCACCAGCATATAGTGATAATTTTCCTCCTGCATATGTTTTTCTAGGGTTTTTCTCAGCTGCTGATGGTGTCTTTTGGATTTAACACCCATTGACAGATTTTATTTTTCCCCCTGTAGCAAGGAGTTTCACCATGTAATCATGGGCTGTGTTTCATTCTGGGGCTGCTTCCTACTCCGCATTCATTTGGCCAGAGCTATGCCCGATCTGCAGACCTCTGTTGATGTCATCAAGCTGGTCTGTATACTGGTTGTGACACCTGAGGTACATCAGTAGTAGGTTAATGTGTTGGGAAGGATCCTGTGAATGTTGTCTGTGTTGGGCTCAGAGTTTCTTTCACACAGCATCTCTATTCTACCTCTTCTGCTACGTTTTCACCTTTGCTGGGTCCTGTCCAGGTGTCACTGTTTAATGCAGCAGCTTTGTTGATACGTTACTGATAATCTGCTTTTCTTCTACCAGCCTCAAGCCTCTCTGTTAGCAGAACAAATCTCTATTTCCACTACAGAGGGATTTGCAGGAAAATTCTGGCTCTGTTTAAGCTGATGACAAAACTCTCAGGGGTTTCAGAGTGATATCTATGCCATATTTTCATATGATCATAAGACTCTATTTCAGTGGCAGTGGGAATAGCTACATGGAGAAACTTAGGATCAAACTTAGTCAAAGAATTTGACAGGCTTTAAATAGTAACAAGAAAATGGGGCTCCTGTTCTTGTGGGTTTGGCGAGGAAGCCTCAAACGGCACAGTCTGAAGTGTATCTTGAGTTCCCATCCTTTCCTGACCTCCTTTTCACTGAAGAGAAGATCCTTATTCTTCAGGTCATTGCAAGACCAAATATCAGTGTTTACAGAACAAACATAACCCAAGGATTTTTGCTTCAGTATCAAGTGAACAGAAAGGATTTCCAAAAAAATATGACTTGGAAATAGATAGTAAAAAATAGTGAGGAGGTTGCTCTCAGGAGCAAGTCTAGAGGGAGAAGCCAGGATTTTATTTTTTTTTAACAGCTTAAGTAAACTTTGAAAATGCTCATCCTGTTGAAGAAGGGTTTTTTTGGTGACTCCAGAGGCTGAAACACCCAAAGGAGGGTGGATATTTTGGCGAGTGGGACAAATAGAGGCTAACAGGAGCAGCAAACTTGTGACTCCCTGTATAAACTGAAGGTGATTCATCCAGGTTTTTATTTTAACAGCAAGGCCACCAAGCCAGCTAAAATACATTTGAGGCGAATGTCATGGAATAAAAGGATCAGCTCAGGACAGCGGAGCGGTGACCGGATGCCAACGCCCCGTGGTAGGTACCAAGACTAGAGGCTTGTCCTACCAGTGGTCAGGTTGCCAGGCACAAAGGAAAGAATGGACAACTGCTGCTGCTTTAGCAGCAGCAGGAAAAAAACAAGCAGTAAACACTCTGGCTCTTTGGATTTTCATCACTTTTGTGCATATTCTGTTGAGGTTTCCATAGGCCTAAAATACTGGAAATGACCTGGGGCTCTTTTCTTCCCTCCAGCCCCAAACCCAACTCCGTTTATTATTTGGCTGGGGAGAAAGGAAGCTATTTTGGGAGGAAACGGTTATTTTAAGACAGTCTAGAAAAGGCAATGGCATTTAGCCAAATTAATAACATAATGCAACTGAAATGTTGCTGCTTCGTGTAATGCTTCCAGTGCTAACACAAAAACAAAGCGCAGTGACATTATGGAGCTGCTGGTCATTAGTCTGAGTGTAACTGTACTCCCTGCTCAGCTGCTTCACCTCCCTCTTCCTCTCCAGCTCAGGATGTCAGGCTGGAGCAGAGTTATCGTTTCACCACGGGCTTTAGTTCTAGCCAACAGAAAGGCAAGTGGATACTTATTTGAAGGGGTAACTTGAGGTTTTGGACCTGCTGAAAAACAGCAGCTTTCCTCTGGAAAACTGAGCATCACTGAGAGCCTCATGCACAGGAAATAATTTCTGATTTATTAAAAATCATACTTAAAAAGTCATATTTACTTCAATGGACCCATCTGTGCTTCTAACTGTTGGTAAACACTAGCCAGGGTGTCTGGCTTATGGGAGCAGCAGTTATACCAAGGGCTGTGTGGCTGGCAGGGAGCTGAGCTCTGACAGCTCTGCTGATTCAAACTTCAACCAGCTTTTGAGGGATCTCTTTTTGTGAGAAAAGCACACAAGAATTTTGAGGTAAAAGAGATATTAAAGACTAGAGATTGAATTTGGATCTGCCACTGCTCTGCCTGGACACGGGCTGATTTTGCATATACCTAAATAAGACTTAAGCTTCAGTTTCCTGTTTTGTTTGGTGGGTTTTTTTTGTGTGTGGTTGTTATTCTTAAATATATATAAATGAAGAAGGTATTTATTGCTGAAGGAAATGCAGTGGGATGAGCACAATTTTTTTTGGCTTTCTGTCTGGTCTCCACAACAGGGAGAGACTGTGAAAAATACAAACAAATCTTTATTTCTGGACTAATTGCTAAAAGCCTGGAGCTTACAACAAGCTGAGAATAATCTGATGCAAAATACAGTTCTGTCACCCTCTTTTCACACTCCTCATTGCTCCACACATCTCTGTTCATTCTTTCCTGTCAGTTCTTCTTGTGGCCCTGTCCAGGCTATTGAAACCTGTAAACTCATCCAAAAACTACTGAAAGACACAAAGCTTTCTTTGGACTTAATGAACTTCAGGTACCCAAGGCCTAAACTAACACAGTCTTGCTCCCAGCCCATCTGTGGAAACAAATTGAGACACAAATTCAAATGCTGGTCTGGAAGCACTTCTGACCGTTTATAGAATATTTTGAAATCCTCAGAATATTGTTTTTGTCCTTAGTGCTACAGAGAAGTCCTCAATAGTAGCTGAAGACAGTGGTTGATTGGATTGGGGTATCCACCTTTTGCTGGGATTTCCACAGGCTGGACTTGTAGATGGTGCAGCTGATGCCCTGTTCCTGCTGCACGAGAAGTGCTTGAGTTGGATGCCAACCACCCCCCACAACCCCTGCTGCTTCATTTAACTTGTTGCCTGGGGTGTGGTGGGGGTTAAAGTGGGGTTTTTCTCCCTGTCAGGACATCGTCTGATGTATTTGCTCTATATATCCTGTCTTGCCCCAGTGTGTCAAGCCAGTTCTGCTGTCTCTCACCAAACAGGGCAGTCCCAAGGGCAGACTTTCTCCTTCAGCTCACAACAGCTTTTGCCAGAGCTTCCACAGCCTGAGCTCCCCCAAAAGAGGGCTGGTGAATGCCCCAGCCTAACCTAGTTGGAGGAAGTGGTGTGATTTTAATAATCAGGTTTCTTTTAAATGCATCTGTTGCAAGTCATTTGTGTACGTAAAAGATATCATCAGTTTCATAACAAAGGTGGAGACCCACGTGTAAGTTCAGACGTGGAACAAGGGTGTGGACAGGTGGGAGTTTTCCAAACAGCCCCTCTAAATCTTTATCTCAGGCTTGGAACTCTGAAGGAGAAGGGCAGTCTTAATATTGGGTATTATTATGGGACAGACTCAGTCATTTAGGCACCATAGGAGGTAACAGAAATATTCCCCTGTGATTTGGTTCCCTTGCTCTTCCTCCAGCCTCCTCCCAACCCATGTTGGTTGATCATCTCCAACAAGAGCACTGGAAGCACCCACTGGGAGTTGGGTTTGAAATCTAATTTATCGCTGTCTGTCCCTCATTCCTCTCCCCTTCCTAAAAACAGATCTTCTATCAAATATTATAGATCTCATTGGCTTCAGAGATGCGAGGCTGGAATCGCTTTATATTTTAGAATCGTTTTTCTAAATGATGCTTTTAAGAGACTCTTTTTTTTGCTTCTGCTCTATTAGTTTAATGCATTTATTTAGCACAGAGGAGGTGGAGCTCATAATATCCTGTTCTGGGGCAGGAGGGCTGGGTAACACTGTGAGCCACTGTTCTAAGCATGGGCTTATTTACATTAATTAGAAAGTGCACTTGTTAAGTCCTCAATTAATTAGGTAGAGCAGCACCTATTGAGAGCAGATGAAAGAGCTACTGTGTGAGAGGAAGAAGGGAGGGAGAGATGTGAAAGATGAAAAGAGAAAGATAATACCAGTGCTGGAAAGCAAATGATGTTAGAGAAGCTAGAAAGAGATCACAGGTACAGCTTTGTTGCACCCTAAATTGTAGTTACTGTTTGTAAACTGGCCTCAGTTATTGCTGCTGGTGCAGATCTTGTGGGATTATTTGGAGTCAATCTGCAGTTTTAAAGCAGATCATTGACTAGGACTTTGAGATGGATTTACTCTGAGGTCCTGCCCTATGCCCTGCACAATTTATCATGATCGAGAAGCTGTAGGTCAGTCAGGAATACCTTAACTAACCCGTAGTCTTTTGTAGGGCAGAAACCACAGCAGAATAAGTACTTGAGAGAGCAAATAAATGTCTTTTAAAGCAGAGTGATCTGAATTTTCTCCGCTGGTTCACTTCCCTTTCTCTCCTTTTCCATTTTTCTTTGAATTAATATATCCAGAATTTCAAAGCAAACAAGTTAAAGTCACAGTTCCAAAAGAAAATTTTCATGTTATGATTCCAGAAACACACTATTAATGCCAGATGTTTAAAAACTCATAAATATGTTTCCCAAAATTAAGGAGACTTAAATGATACGTCATGCATCTAGTTCTACAGAACTCATGTCTCAGGTTTGCAGAAGGCTTACATGGAATAGAGGTTTTTGGGGTTTAAAGCAGAGGTTGACTTTCTTGTAGGAGATTCCAAGAGTGGGGTTTTCAGCAATATGCCAAGCATCATGAGATTTTTGATAAAGTCAGACAAGGTTGCCAATTTTAAACTTAAACCCATCTCCCCATCTAGAGGTTCACTTGAACTTCAGCCCAGAACCAGTGGAAGAATTTTGTGGAGCTGGGTTGAGCCTTGGGACTGACCCTTTGCCTGGCAGCCTGATGCTTGCTATAAAATTTTGTGGTCTTTTTAAATGACGTGGCTAATCAAAAACCCATTTAGTGGGTGGCTGCAATACTCCCCAAAAAGCTCTGTGTTGACAGATCCACACTCTGGTGCTGTAGCTGGATAATGGGTTTTCTGTGATCCTCTGTGCATATGAGGCTTTTTTAAACTTCTCCTGTCATGTATATGCAGAAATATTTCAGAGGCTTCTGATGAAATTTTATGCTCTAGTGATGACTACGTAGCAATTTCCAGGGAATTGTAATCACATAATAAGCCAGTCTTCTCAGAGGTTGAAGGAATCTCTCCTCAACATTTCTGAGGCTTGCTGTAATTCCCTGTCTTTTCCATGGAGGAGTGCAAGTGTGGTTCCGCTGTGGATAAAGGCAGGGTGCATGGTGGGCAGCAGGAACACTGTGAGCTGTTGTAAGCCTTTTCCCAAAACCGTGGAATATTCTTAACAAATAAATTTGTGTAATGGTACAGGATTAGGTAATGGCAATCGTTGGAGCCTGACTCTGATTAATGCTCATTTTACTCTTGTTCCACTCTGCGGAAGCTTGGTGCAAAGCAGTTTTTGGCACTTGAGCCCGTGAAATGATTACTATGAAAACGCAGTCATTTGAGGGAGGGGAATGGGGTTTGTATGTGTTTAAAATACAAGGTTGATAGAAATCTTCGGAGAAGCGCTTTCTGTCCCTGAGTGTAAGAGGGACTTGCTGTGCTGTTCCCGAGGCAATGCTTTCATTTTGGTCTTGGCTTTGTGAATGTTAAACCAAAACCTGAACACTCAGCTCTGCCTCTGTCTGCTTCCATGCTCAGTCCAGCTACTTTTGCTCTCTTTGCTTTTTATGCCCATGTACTATTGATGCTTCAGCCTCTAAAATACTGTGCTCCCTTTTACTGACTCTGTTCCCTGTGTCTGTTCTGAAGCCCTTTCTTTTTTTCCCCTAATATGCAATTTAATCTCAAATAATAATTGTGACCTTAAATTTAATAGCTAGTGTACAACTCTGCAAATCATCCTGAGAAGTTTTGTATGACAGAGGCAACTTCTGAACCATAATGACTGAGGTTTGAGGCAGCATAAGCATTTGAATGCAAACCTTTCATTAATTTTAATGAGGACCAGAAATCTGTGTGTACATTCCAAAATTGCTTCAAAATACTTAATGTGTGAACAATCCTGTCACCCCTTTGATACCACACTCTCCAGAGCTGCTGCTGATCTTCTGGGGAGTGACAGCAAATGTCAAAAGAAGGTTTGCTTCCTTTGTGGAAGAGGGACCTGTGATGTGGACTTGAGTGGCTTTGATGTCCCCACCAAACAGGAGAGATGCAAACAAACATAACTTCTGGGTGCTTCAACCCAAGAGCATTTCCTGGGCTTCAGGCATCTGCTTTGCCTCAGGAATCGACTCCAAGCTGAAGCCAAAGCAACAGGGAAATGACCTCGCTTCTAATGCAAGTCTGGAGTCTTGTGCATGAAGTAGTAAATATCCTCACCACAGATATTTCTTTCTAGCTGCAGGCCCACCTGCACTGAGAAAAATAACTCAGAACTTTGGGCACAGTGTTCTAGGTGAATCATTTATGTGCTAAAAGTTGCTCACTTTAGGTCAACCAAAGGTATTTGTGAATCTTGCCCAGCTCTAAGTACTTTTCTGATGGAGAAGGAAATGTTGAAGCAAACCCAGGGAGTTTTCTCCAGCATTTGTACACAGAAATGTTCCTTCTTTTAATTTCAGAATTTTTCTGAAACAAACTTTGAAAAGTGATCAGAAAGTTTTGGCTCGTCATGAAGTACTTGGGGCTTTATGGTGTTCAGAGTGTTGTCTGTTCTCAGCACCAGTGCTGGCTCCAAGAACAGCTTGGCTGTGCCATAGACCTGGTGCAAACCATGAGAAATCTTTTCCATAGCCATTTCTGAAGGGGAAGCAGTTTTAGAGCTTTTCATTAATTTGATGTGACTAAAACTATTTTACTTAAATGTTTATGGAAAGCAGACATCCTATAGGATGGCAGCATTGGCTGATAGAATCTTGAAACTAGCTTCCCAAAACTTCTCATTGCACCTTTGGCACCAAAACAACGAGGCCTGGGGAGGTTCTGCCAAGTCCTGTAGCAGCTAAAACAATGTGCACATGCACTAAGCCTGGCGATGAGAGACAGAAAACTAATGACATTTTAAACTTGGCATTCAAGAGAGTTCATCTTTTTAAGTTACTCTTAAAGCAACCCTGATTTTTCTTGTAGTGACTTAAAGACAGTAGTGACTGGTTGATACTGATGGGATCTCAAAAACAATCTTAAAATTCCCTAACTCTGTTTTCCTGATTTGTACCGAGGGATTCAAACAGCAGGGGAATAATTTGGTGGGGTTTAGAGTGGTTTTCTATTTTTGGTGTCATCCTGAAGAGTTGCCTTCACTCAAGTACCAAAGCCAGACCACCTGACTTGTGCAATTGGTCACAGCTAAATTCAGCCTGGACCTGAGATCTCCAATGTTGAATTTGCACGCTCTGCGCAGTTTTCAGAGACAAAATATCCGTTCATAGCTTCTAAGATGAAAGCACTGCCTTGCCTTGCCTTCCCAAAATGATCATAAGCAGATTGAGAGGCTGGGTTTACATTGTTAGGGAGCTATTTCACATTCAGCTTTGCTCAGCTCTCATCCACCAGGCTGGGTTGAGGAGATGCTAGAATGAGGTGGTACAGATTTGGCTATAGATAATAGGGAGCGAAGCCTCACAAAGGTTACCTTGTTCTTCCTGCTTATTTTCAAAGGCCAGTGGCAATGTCTGAAGATGTGCTGCTCTAAAGATGTTTTGATCAAAAGCCAGAAAATTAGACCCATTCAAGTATTGATTGAGGCTTGGTACTGAAGAGACTGTTGTATGATTTAGAGGCACAGTGTGACTCTGCCCCTTTTCTCTCATAATATTCAAAGAGGAGCCAATTAGGAGTGCTCTTACTGGCCCTTTTGCAGCAGAAATTTCAGAATAGAGACAAATAGCCCCAGGCAATATGCTGCCAAGTAGTGGAAATGGAAAAAATCCATCTTTAGTTGTATCAAAATGCCAGAGACCTTGAACGATGCTGCTGTGAGAAAAGCAGGCATTCAGCACAGCCTTTGTGTGGTCCTGCAACTGGCTGAGGACGGACGTGGTTCAGCTTCACCCTGATGTGTTGCATCAGTCATGTTACAGCTGGGTGCTCGACCTGCCCTCTGAAGAGAGAGTAACAGGTGAAAGGAAAGCAAACAGATGAGTTTAGAAAGTGAGTTTGCAACCTGGGAAACATAACCAGAGAGGGGCATTTGGCAGGGTGTTGTCTTGGAGAGACACCTTATAGGGTCAGATCCCTTCTGCGCTACTTGAGGAGTGGAGGTTTGTGCCTAGAAACACGAGTTGCTTCTTGGAGATGGAATTGTCTGGGATGGGTGAGCAGGAGGATCCACTAACCAGCTGGCAGGCAAGGCCATGGCCTTGGATGGAGCAACAGAAGCAGTGGATGGCAGGGGAATGGGATGGTGTAGCTGTGGGAGCTGAGGTCCCTGTGGTGAGAGGCTGGTGCCATTTCCACCAGCAGCCTTCCACAGTGCAAGACCCCAAAGCAGTGCCAGCAGACACTGGGCTGAACGTGACTAATCTTCAGAGAAACAACATCCTGTGCTGGCTGTGAATGGTGTTGAGCCTGGCTGGTTTCCTGTGGGCATTGCATTAGGCTGGATGCATGAGCCAAAGCACAGCTGAAGGCTTGTGCCACCAGCAGGACCAGCCCACAGTGGCTGTGGGCTCACCAGCCCCGTACCTCAGCACTGCCACTTGTGCTCTGCCTCATGGGCTGCAGGAGGGGGAACTCAGCTCTGATGATCTTAAAGGTCTTTTCCCACCCTGAGCAAGTGTATGACTCTGTGTTAGCCACCATTGGCTTTGCTTAATTACTCACCAAGTCACAAGGGGGCACCCATGGCTAAAGCTTTAATTATCCATCAAGACCTGAGAGGCTTTTTGTCCCCCAGGGTCTCCTCTCCACTCCCAGCTGGGCTGTGTCCCCCTCTTTGGTGGGGGGAGGCTGCAGCTGGGATGAGAGGCAGGGGAATCGGAAATCGGGTCTTGGCAAGGTGAGAAAATTTCCATTTCCTTTTCATAGGACACAGAGAAGGAATTTTAAGACACCTCCTTTTTTTTTTTTTAGTTAACTAAAATCTGCTAAAATAATGAAATATTAAGGTAGGACCATTAAAATAATCTTTTCAGGCATTTTTTTCTGCAAGATAATGTTTCAATGGTTTCTAGTTCATGACAAGTTCAGCACCACTATGCTAACAACAGACAGTCCTTTATAATTAAAGACAGGTTCATATTTTTTTCAATTTAAGGATGGAATAAGATTTCTGGGATAAGGGTGAAGCTTTCTAGTGATTTTCTGATTTTTATGGTGTTTATGTAGCAACCTAGAATTTTTTAGAAGCTTTTACAGTTATGTAAGGCAATCAAAATACCCATATGTAAGCTGGTACTTCCCTGTGGACTGAGTTATCATCTTAATTTTTCTGTTTATTTTCGAAATTGCTCATTAACTCTCAAAACTGCCAGACACCTTTATCCCCCTGTGTCCTTCAATAAGAAATATCACGTTCTGCATTTCTAAAATGGGAAGCTGGAGATCCTGTCTCTTTCCCTACATTCTGCCCTTTCTCTTCTCTGGACTGTGCTGCTTCCACATCTGCATTCAGATGTCCTTCCAGTGATGTTACACACTCTGTATGTCCTTACAACTGCAGCTTCAGGAGCTCCATACACAAAAGATGAGTTCTATCAGCAAGCAATGCTGCCAGTAGTCCTTTCCTCTCCTGCCCTGAGAATGGAAAGACCATTTCCCACTTTGATCAGGAAAAGCCTGAGCAAACAGAAGGGCTTTGCATCATAGCCCGGGGTCAAGCAGGCAGGGACAGGAACCTTGCAGTGGGGGTTTAGAGCCCCCCCCCTCCCCTTTCTGCCTGGGACAGGCAGCTAGAGACTGCTGCTCTTGCATGGCTGCTAACTGGTGTCCACATGGCAAGGTAAAGGAGACAGGAGAAGGTTTGTGCGAGGGAGAAATCCTGGCACTTTGATAGCTGCAGAGGTTGGATGCCTGGAGACTCCTGTAACCTCCCAACCTTACCTCTCTGCATTCTCCCTATTGTTCTCACCTGGCACACGAGAAGCCCAGCAAGAGCACAAGTTCCTAATTGCCCTTTTTTTAAAGCAGACCAGTCTGTTTTCTGCTGAGTGAGCAGAAACACTCATTAATTTGGAACAGGGAGGGAGGAATGTGTAATGGGCAAGGAAACAGAGATGAACTCCACGCTTGTCTCCACAGTAAATGAACCTGCAGCGAAGCCAAAAGCCCCATCAAAAGCTCTGGAGGAAGGTGCAGTTAATATCTGCAGCTTTTATGACATGATGCTGTCCACAGCACCAGAGCTTCTCCCTCTCATCTCCACAACAGCTTTGATTTTTGTGGTGGTGGAAAGAATTCTGGGCTTAGACTTTAGTGCCTTTTATTTATTTAATTTGTTTTGGACAGTGTTCTTGAAATATTCTGGCTACTGTGAATAAGGTTTTCTCTGGGAGAGTGGGTCAAGGCTGGAACTATCAGCTTCTATCAGACACTTTCCAAAAATAAATTGGCAAATCTGTGGTAACTCATTATCTTCAGCACATGGCTGATGTGTGTAAAGCTCGCCAGACTTGCATACATACAGCCTAATGATGTTAAAACGGGGAATAGTCACTGTGATATGATACTCTTGAGTGGCCTGAGAAAGTTATAATGTGTGTGTGTTTCAGCTCAGTGCACTAAAAAGAAAATGTGCTGGGCAAGGCTTGCCCAACTTGGCCAAGTCTTAGGTTGTTTCTAAGCTCGCTTTGTCCATAAGTAAGGGAAGTGAGGTAGGATGTGAAATTTGTGGCTTATGTGATCTAGGGTTAGTGTCCCCTTGGGGCTCTCTTTTCCCCCTTTCTTGACAATTTCAGCTGTGGAGCTGGGAACTTTTTCTTCACATTTGTCCAACTTGAGCACAATGAGGGCCCCAGTTGGGTGCCTGGAGTTTCTATAATGTGTCAAAAAAGGAGGCTGGACGCGATCAGGCTTCTTTTAGTATGATTTAGAGGGGATATACTCTGCTGTAAGTGCACACACATCCTAAGGAAGCTAGTAACTCCTGTTGATGTGGGTGGTATATGAGGATGTTAGGGAAAACAAAAGAAAGTCTACTGAGGTTCAAAGGATGTGGTAAAAAGATATATATCATAGAAAAAGAGTTAACACAAGGGTGCTGAAGTGAGGAAGGGGCATGTGTTAAAGCAGCCATAGCTACTGCAAGTCCAGGAAGAAGTGCAAGTTCTATTTTGAGCTTCCTAAATCCATTGTGAATCTCTTGCCATCCGGTGTGATCTCTGAACCCCAGTAAATCCTTGTCAGCGCTTGTTCTGGGATGCTCTGACCAGGAAGAAACTTGCAGATCCTGCAACTGCCAAGCCTTGTACTGAGGAAACACCTGGGTCGTGTCAGGCTGAAGTGCAGAAGGTGAGACCAAGCAGTATTCTGAGGTGAACCCCTGGGTCTGGTTTGAGCTGATAGCCACTTCAGAGCGTGCTCTGATGTCCCAGGACAGTCCCAGAACCAAATGGTGTGAAATGCTGTTAGTTTTACCTTCATGCTGAGTTTGGTGAGGGGGAGGATCAGACTGCCCGGGAGAAGCAATGCATCCAGCATGGGAGGTCCTGTGGGAGCACTGCAGGCTGACAGCCGAAGGCACAGAATGTGGAAAATTGAGCTGGATTTGGAGTGTGGTGTGAAAGTCTCTCTCATTTGTCTGGTGGCTAAAGGGAGGGCAGAAAGCCAGGAGAGAGCAGGAATCTTCTAAACCCAGCCTAGGAGTTTGTCAAGGCATTTGTTGCCTTCGGGCCACCCCAGTCAAACGAAAAGGAACAGTGAGTAGTTTTGGGGGTAACTTTTACAGAGGGGACAGAGCGGCTTGGTGTCCTCTGTCATTTTGTGTCTATTGCATGTAGGAGACCAAAGAGGAATCTCAAATCTTAAGATTGACAAACACTGAGCATCATTTTCACAGTCTTTTACAATCAGAGGAAAGAAGGTGATGAATAGAAAAGAAAGTGTTAGGATATCAAATTAATATTTTTGGGTGCCAGAGGAGGACTTCTGGGTGTGGATGTGGAGTGCTTTTGGAAAATCAAGCTGCTAAAACAATGGGCTTTGTTCACCAGTAGGGTTACCAAAGTGGAAGCACCTTGGACCAGTCATTTTCAAAGTCTTTGGCATTAGCATGCTAGCCTCCATCTGTGTTTACAAACCAAGATGATGAGCTTTATTTCCGTTACATTAACGAAAGCTGATTTTTAAGAGCCTTATAAAGAACAAAAGACCCAAAGGTCCTTTGGCAGATGCAGGTCTGCGTCCAACACGACTTTAAAAGGGGCTGTTGCCCCTCTTAGTTTGTCCCCTCTTAGTTTCCACCCCAATGTAAAATGGTGATTTAGCTAGCTGAAGCCCTGCAAGCAATTTTTGTTTCTCATTTTCCTTGATATTAAGAAGTAAGTTGGGCAGGACACTAACATGTTCCACCCCCGTAGTTTAGTTAAAGCCCATTTTGCTCACATTTCAGTCAAGCTTAGCAGAAACTCTCCCCTTTGGAACAGGATCATGACATACTAACCTCAGGGGTTTCAGCTGAGATTTGCTTGTTTGACTTTTCCCCGGATTCCATGACCTAGTTCCTCTGTGCTCCCTCCCTGATGCGAGGAGAGTGAAGGACACTCGAAAGAGAAATCTTTGAAACTCGCCCCATTTTCAAAGGCTCCCTCCCAGACTGTTTGCATTGGCTTCTCCTCCTTTCTTACCCTTCCCTTGCACCTTGTGAGTCCACTCTGGAAAAGGACTGTGTAAATAGAAAATAATGATATAAAAGGGAAAAAAAAAAGTCTCTTTGTTATAGTTGAGCTGGAAGGGCCAATGGCAAATTCTTGCCGAGTGGGCACTGTCACAGCTGTGGTTACTGAGCAACAAGCCCTGAGCTGGCTCAGCACCCTTTTGCTGGTCTGTCCTGGGCACTGTAAAAGGCTCATCCAAACCCATCCTCCATTTAGTGCACAGGGCAGCCTATTGTACTCCAGAAACAGGGAAGCATTCAGGACCCTAACTTGAAGAACTATTCCCGAACTCCCAAGCTTTGTAAGTTGGAGCATTAAACTGTTACTGTAAAAAATCTCATTTGAGAAAGGTGCTCAAGTCAGTGGGCACAGCGAGGGTTGAGAAATGTCCTAAAACTCCAGCCCAGTCCCTGAGTCAAAAGCCAAGCTTGAGGGTTGGCTTTGTCCCAGAACGGGAGCAGGTGGTGTCAGGATGCAGGTTACTGCCTGAGCTCTGGGAGCTTCTGCCAACAGCCAGCCATGGGTGAGGGATGGGCAGGACATGCTTCACCAGCCTGTCCTGGATGCTCCATGCAGGTATCAGAGACACTTCCCCTGAGGATCCCAACTGCTCTTTCTGCTGGGAGTCGGGAAGCTTTGTGCTGGTGTCTAGTGGGGCAATACTTGGCAATGCCACTTTCCAGATGGCCTGAGGTCATGCTCACAATGTCGTAAGAAAGATAATAGATTTGGGGCTGCTTTTCTCTGCCTTCTGGCTTGCAACTTTATTTAGGAGTTGTCTTTTCAAATCTGACTTTTGTATTTCTAGAAGGAAAAATGAAAATTGTTACCAATACTTTTTGTTTGATGCTTCTAAGAATTAGTAGCAGAGAAGTTTTGATCCTTAACACCTGCCCTGCAACCACTGCTTCCTGATTGAGAAGATGCAAGGACTAAACCAAACTGCTGACACTTTGCATCAGCTGCCTCCCAAAGCGCCCACGCTCAGTGGCTCTGCTGGCTTTGGCACTTTAGGACAGGTAGTGCTGTTAGGATTCACCTTTCCCCTTTGGATGGCTGCTCAAACTCTGTCCAATTGTACTTTGCAGTGCTGAGATAGACTTGCAGTCTCCTCAGAGTTGTGGGGACAGCCGTGCCTGCTTCTCGCTGGGTTACTTAACATCTGGTGGTCTTGTTTTGCTAGAGTCTCTCTCGGGGGCTTGCAGGTAAAAGTGACCCCTGTTCTTCACACCTTTGGCACATCTGTGTTCACCTGGGTTGTTTGCTCCTGACTAGAAATCGTAGCAAGTTGGATTTGCCCTCCCAGCCTCTCTTTTTCTTGTTTTGCTCCCCTGCTTGATGCCTGGAAATCTTCCTGCCTCATTCAGACTACACCTTAGATGCAGACTGATGCAGGGAAGGCAACCAAAGCTGGCTAAACTGGTTGGTTGTGGTTTGTGTAGTCCATATTCCACTGCCTATAGCCAGCAGCATGCTCGGTCTGCACAGCATGCCATATTATTTACATTTCTGCTCAGTGTTCTTCTCTGGCACTAAGAACAAAAGCACATTGGTACGGATGGGTTAGAACACACAGCTTTGTTATTAAAATCGGGACTTTTCCTGCTTGGACTTTTGCATTGGAAATAGCATCCAGTGATTAATCTCCTCCTGGCTTTGTTCTTTTCATGACCAAGGGATTGGCTCTTGGAGGACTTCCTGCTTTTTTGGAGGGGCTTTGCAAGGTTGATTAATCTGTAGTAATAGTGGCTGAAGTCACCAGAGTTTCTATAGTGACCAGATGGAGATAAGAAAGTACGTGCTGCTGATAGTTGCTGAAGATGCTGGATGCCAAATTGCAAACTGTTTTTAAACAGACCAGCCGAGCAAAAGAGTTCTGTGGCTCCACAGTCAGCTTGGACCTGAACGTCCTCTTTGTTTGGCTGAACAAAAACCAGATAAACAAAACACTGAAGGCAATTAGCTTTGTTTGCTTGCCTTTGTCCCCTTTTCTCCCAAATCATTGTAAAATTAGGAATAACGCCAGTGAATTCTGTAGCTATTCAGTGGACTAAAGCTGGTGCACAGGAGAGCAACAAATAAGTATACTACTGCTGTTTTCAATAACCAGCCCATTCAGTTTTAGCTTTTATTCCTTTTACTTTCCCTGCTCCAGATTTAAGGAGACTTCTTTGATTGCTCTCATAAAGGAGAGTACCAAGCACTGCTCTGACCATGTATTAAGGTGTTGATATTGCACTTCGCCCAGGAAAGGCTCTGCTTTGCCTAACACTGCCTGTCTGCCTTTCTTTAGAAGTTTTACTGCAACCTCTTGGTTGTGTCTGGGGTTGCAGATGCCACCTGTGAACCCAAGAGCGTGTCAGCAAGGGGATACGCCGGGCACTGGCCCATGCTGTTCAGTGACAAATTTCCTGGGTGCAAATGCCATGAAGTTCTCTACAGAAAAGGGTTAATTCTGACCTCCCTCTTCTTACAAAAGCTTTTTGTCTACCCTGCACATTGGCTGGGGAACAGTTCTCATCAAAGCTTGTCACATGAACACCGCTGCATAAAACAGATAGGGTGTGGAAATTCATAGGCTACTGGGAGGGGACTGGTGCTGAAGCAGTGTAGGTAACATCCATGCTGCACGGGGCAAAGGCAATGTTCTTTCATGGCAAAAATGCAAGTGTGGGGAGTTTCTGGGGGCTGGAAGCACTCAAGGTGATGTTAAGCCTGCCTGAGCTTGTTTTCCCCCCATAGCCACGACCCTCAAGCACCCTATGGCACCCACAGCCATGTGCGGAGCGTGTCCAGCCCTTGGTCTTTCTGTACGTGGTCCTGAACAGCCCCATGGGAGAGGTGCAAGGTGCTGGATGTGAGGGTAAAATGCGTGTTCCTGTGGTCAGCTGTTTACTCCTACAGGTCCTAAAAGCTTCGTTGTGGGTTTTTGCATGAATACACTCACTCAAGTCTAAATGAGGGCTTTGTGGTCCAGCCTGTTGTTAATTGTGAAGGGTGCTGGGAACTGCTGCACAACCCTGGCTACGTGACTGTGGTGGAAGGTGACAGGCATGCAGTGCCTTGGGACAAGCACCAGCCCAGGTTGAACAGCCTTCTCCATCCCCTCAGAGAACACCCTGTGTTTTGTGGGGACAAAACCGGGGATGTGCTGATAAAATAGCAACAAAAGAGGAATATTTGGCTGGGTTGTTTCTGGTAGTTTTGTGCTTTGTCTCCCCAGCTCTCTATCAATCTTTGCCTGTGACAACGACCAAGTCCTTGCTGCTGCCTCCACCTCATCTCCCTGACTGATTGGGCTCTTCCCTGTCTTTCCAAGGCTGTTGTTGCAAGGTCACGTTCCCAGTCTGGGGGGCACAGCGTGGACAGTGCAGCCGGGCAGGCTGTACATCACCGATAGCTGTGGGGCTGCTGGGTCCCGTTTGCAGCGTGTTCAGCCAGTGCCACGTGGCAATGCTCGCAGCCCAGGATCCCTCCAGAGGGACTGATGCTCAGCAGCCTCCTTGGCCTCCCTGGGAACACCCCAGCCTGTGCTTCACCATCTCTAACCTCTTTAGCATCGCTTCAGACATATGGCCTTTGATGTGACTGCAGCTGCTGGCGGCGTGGAGTCTGCCCGGAGGGCAGCGAGCTGCCCACAAGCACCATTCCTTCAGGATCTGCCAGCACAGCCTGGGAGCAAACAGGGTTGGGCTGGGGCAGACCAGTCGAGACATTTGCCGATTCCCAGGAGTGTCACACCTCTACCTGCAGAGATTGCTGCAGCTGAAGGTGGTTCCCTCCGACACCCCTGTTCGGGGTACCCGGGAGGATGGGGCTCACAGAGGCAGGGGGGAGCAGCAGGGATGTGCTGTGTGTTAATGGTGCAGAACACAGGTACTGAATCTCGCAGCAGGGACAGGAGCTGTTCTGGGAAAGACATCTGGAAGGGGAAACTCATGCAACCCTACTCTATGGAGGATGAAAGCCCCCTGAACAAACCGGGTCAGTACTGCTGGAGGGTTGACAGCAACCACTGCCCCATCAGTGTCTCATCCAGGCTGTGACAGGAGTGAGCAAGGTGTGTGTTCATGCCCTGGTGCATTAATAGGCTGTCCCTAGTTGAGGTTGTCTGATGTCAGTTTGCTACCTTCACTTTTTGTCGTTATTTCTGGCCAAGGGAAGATTAAGCCTTCAGTGGGTGTTTGGTGTCTCAATAACTATAATTAAGCTCTCGTGGTTCTCTTGCAAACTCTGGAATCTATAATTTTTCAGCATATTCCTCTCCTAGTACAGCTAGCAGGGAAGGGTGGTCTTTGTTGACTAGAAAAAAATTAATGAAAAGTCTAAGCTATAAAATAAAATGCTGATCAGTACCATTCAGAAATATTTTAATTCAATGTTATTTCCCCTTAAAAGGAGGAAAATGTGAAGCTTGGCATTTCTTGCTATATTCCAGCTGCTCTGGAGAAAACTTTACTCTGAAACTAGTTTGTTCCTCTTGTTTAATAATGGCATGTTAGAAAAAAATAATGAAAAACCTGGCTCAGGATGAAGGGGTGGACAGTGCAGAGAAACTTTTTCCCCACAAGGTCCCTTTGCTGACCACATACGTAGGACAGGCGTGTCTTGTGGTACCTGCCAAGTGCAATGGTGTTGAAGGGAGGCTTGTGGCATGGTGGGGACAGATTTCTGAGGACTCCTTGCTTTGCACTCACTGTGATCTTGGTGGGACAAGTTACTAATGGTCTGATTTTATTTTCTGAAGTGGGATATGTAACACTCAGAGATGGCTGGGACAATGAGAGTGCTCAGGCATCGCTTTCACGGTTGCACCTTTAGGTGTCCGGGGCTTTCTGTACCTCTAGCTGGTGAATTTGGGAAAACCACGTGGGTGAGTGGGTGGGTGACGAACTGGGGATCACATTAATAATTGCAAAGCGCTTTTAGGGCGCTGTGATGAAAGGCACATTAGGGGCATCAAAGTGGGTTTTGTACCAGTGACCTGCTCATCATGTGCTTGATGGGGATGGCTGGCGTGGGTGCTTTGTGTGTGTTATTTGGAGGAAAGCAAAGGTGAGAGCTGCATTACCCACATCAATTAACAACTGAGGCAGCGTTAGCCATTTGCCAGTGAGGCTGTCAGGTGCACAACAGCAGGGGTGCAGAGAAAACACTCTACCTGCTCCCTGCCTGGGGCATAGCCATGGTCCAGAATATTAATTAATATTAATATTATTCAAGACTTTGAAGTTGTAAAATATTAAAATGGTGTCATTCCATTTTGCAAGTCTTGCAGTGGTTATGGTCTGGCTTGTGGGTGAAGTATGGGATTTGATGGGAAAAGAGCCCCAGTCAGAGCTGGTTGGAGAAGAGTGCTTCAAGATACACTGACCAATGGCATGAGATCAAAACCTACCATTTTAAATCTAAACAAGAAATAGTTTAATAGTAGCTCATAATAAAGAAATACCAGAGAAAAGCAGTATAGGAGAAGAAAGGCAAGTGTTCAGGCTGGCTATGAAGCAAGATGACACTGAAAAACCCCATAAATTTAATTTATATATGAAGCAGATATTGAAGCACAGAGAGTTTGCCAGTGGAAAAGTTTGTTGATGACACACATATGAGACCTTCCATGTGAAGAGAGATTTCACTGTTTTCTGAGAAATTGCAGAGTAAACAGTGTTTCTCCCTTGGTTTTTGGAGTGTAGACTTGACCTTGAACTAACCCTCATCAGTGACAAGGTTCTTTGATCCCACAGGTTTTGAGGGAATGGGAAATGGGAAGCAGGCTTAAAAATGTCTTGATTTGGTCTGTATAATGGTGCCTCTATAGTGATGCCACTGGAAGCTGCAAATGAGAACTTACCCCCTTGGCTACACTTCTGAAATGTAGAAGGGCCAACTTCTCTGTGTTATTCCACTAATATAAATTTCAGCTGAACACACAGAAATTCACTGCAGTTCTACTGGTGTGACCATGAGCAGTGAATTTTTATTAATCCTTACTAACATTCATGTCTGGCTGCCTTTTTTTTTTTTTAATTTGGAAGCATGGCGAGGGTGCCGCTGAGTGTTGGCAGCACTTAAATATTTATTTCTGTTTGTAAGTATAGGCAAACCTGCTCCCAGGTGTTTGCATGGTGAATGGAGGATGCCCAGCTGCAGTCAGTGGCACTCTCAGTTTATGGCAAGAACAAGTTTGGCAGTTTAAATCCTCCCACATCACATTAGGATGGCTGATACACTAGCTAGTCCAGGAGAGGGTTTTCTGGCAGTTCAGTGAAATGCATCCCCGTGGCTCTCCACGCTGTAAAAACCATGGGTGTTTTGTGCAAAAAGATTTGGAATTCTTTATTTGAATGAATAACAATAGGAATAGTGACTTCATTACACAGGATTGACCAATAGATACTTTTTGATAGGAAAATCCTAACTAAAATAAAGGCTTTCCTGATTCAAGGTGCAGAGAGGCCGGTCAGGCTGCTCACATAATGCTCTGGTTGGCTGCTGTGGGGCAGCTCACACTGGAAACCGGAGCATTGCAGAGCTGTGTGGGGCTTGGTTCTGGTGTGCAGTTCAGGGGGACTTGCCTTTTGCAGAGAGAAGCTACTTTCAACAGACAGCTGATGGGATTGGAGTCCCTGATGCTCTGATTATTGTTTTAGTAAAGGGATTTATGAGTCACATGGAACAGATAAGACCAAGAGCCTTCACATGGGTTGAGGGAGAAGACCAGTGAAGCAGTCTGGCACAGAGGCAAATCTGTCACTGGTAGATCTTTTCCAAAGGGACTGTGCACCAGAAAGGCTGGGGTTAGCCACGGGTCTATACGAGCAAGAAATCCTGGTGAGACCAGAGCATGTTCTGGTGGCCTGAGAAGTCAATAAGAGTCTTCCCATCGGCCCTGACAGGTTTTGGACAGGATCTCTATGCTGGGAGAGCTAGAACAATGCTGATTAAATTGTTTATACTGTATCTAACTCGCCGGAATGTTAACCACTTCTCGCTCGGCAAGTTCAGCCCCATCTGGGCTGAGCCCAGTACATCCCGAGAAGGGGTTTAGTGGGAAGGGAGATGGTCCAGCCCCTGACATACCTGACCCTCATGTCCACCAGACCCACTGATGAGTCTGGCAGCACGTGAGGGCTCCTGAGCTTTTGGTCCTTAATGAAAGGTACCACTGTGAAGCTGCTTTGATGCGTTCTGTACAGTACAATGGCGTCGAAATCACAATCAAATTTAAAAAACCCAAACTACACCTTCCAAGCTATGAAAAAAAAAGGGGGCAAAGTCACCTTCCATGAAATTCCATTTCAATCACTTCATTTTATTTCCCCTCTCCTTTAGGGGGAGGAGGAGATTTATTTCACCAGTGAGTGTATAAATATTGACTTGATTTTTTAAAATTTTTTAAAGTTTCTTTGGAATTGGAGGAACAGAGACACAACCAGGTCTCTTATTAGCTCTTATCTAAACATCAGTAAATGCAGTCCTTCTGCAGTGGCTCCAGTTTGCAGAGCTTTACCAAATACTGTCGCTATTGAAGTGGAGAGAGAGCAAGAGAGTACAGATATGAAGAAGTGTTTGCTGGAAGGAAAAAAAAAATGGCTATTAGCTTTGAAGCAGATTTGTATACTCTGTTAACATACTGAGTGTGTCAGAAGAGAACTCTGTGAAAATGGGCTGTGTTTCTGCCTTATGTGTTAACAATTCAAGTGAAGTATGAAGAAATCGAGCATTGTTCTGCTCTAAGTGGCACAGATTGCATTTCAGCCAGTGCAGATAAAGTGCTAAGAATTGTCTACTGTGCTCCAGAAGATGTATTTGAATTACATGTTTAATCAGCAGGTTGTTGGTTTTGTTGGGTTTTTTAATTGTTGTTGTTTTTTTAGTTGGTTTGGTTTTTTTTTTTTACATGGGACTTTGCAGCCAGATAAAACTGAATGATCCCTAATGACCTCTGCATCTGGATGACGGCAGGCTGTGGTGAATATAAAAGCTGGTTGGGAAATAGATTTAGACTTTCAGCTGCTTGAGAGGCTGCTGCCAGCTGCATAGTAAAGTAATAACAGTTCGCTGGCAGTGCTTTATGTCTGAAGGTCTTAAACCTCTCTACACGTAAGATGATCTATATCACAAGCTTTGCTCTAGAGACAAGAAAATAGTGGCACAAAAGCAATGGTTTAGGTTGCTTCAGGTCACCCTGCAGGTCACTGGAATAGTGAAAAGCAAACCCGAGCTCTGCTGAGATCTAGGTTAGCATGTGAGCCTTCCGACACCACTGCCTCCAGGCAGAGAAGAGAGGCTGGTTCAATCCTGAGGCATCCAGGACCAAACAGCTGGTACGAAATGAGGCAACCCCTCTTTCTAATTAACCAGCCACATCCTATCAGAACAGCGATGAGCAACTGGTTGTGGAAAGAGCCAAATGCCATTGCTAATGGCAATGGTGCTGGCAGTACTCTGTAGCTTACATCAAACAATTCTCTGATATGATGGTTTGTATCTTATTTTCAGACTGCACGAACCAAATTGCAGCTCTTCTGGTGTTGACACCTCAGAACTTAGTCGAGTACAAGCTTTTCCTTAATATGCATATGTGTGTGTACATGCAAGGAGTGTTTCATCCTTGTCATGGCTACAGAAGCTGTTTGGGTGCCCATTGCAAGCCCAGTGCAGGGTGGAGCCCAGCAGATGTTCATCTCAACTCTGGCTAGTCACACCCTTTGTTTTGCCCAGGACTTATCATTTTCTCTTCAATTTCTTCCTGACACAAGGTAGGTATGGTTTTCCTTTGACCAGTAAACTGCTTCCACGGGCCTGCCCAACACCAGTACACAAGGTTATCTTTCCTACAGCATTTTTGCCTGCAGTATTATTTTTGGAAACAAAAAATCATCTTGTTTGTAAAAACTTTTTCTTTTTGCTTTAAATAGTATTACATTAAATGTTGATCATAACAAAAAGCTGGCTTGATGTTTTCTAAGCACTTTTCTCTTTCCCCTCCCCATTGAAACTACTCAGCATCTGACCCAGACTTAGTTTCTGTCTGTCTTGAGCAAAATCTTTGTACCAAGCATTTGCATTGTAGCATGCTCTCTCTTGAAGGCCTAGCACTGATTTCTATCTCCCTTTTGAACTTGGCCTTGAGGCTCACTGGGTGTGCAAATGAGCTCCAGCTGCCATAAGCACCATCTCCATGTGTTTTGGCACATGCATCCACAGAGCAAGCAGCATCTCAGAAAGGACCAGTGTCACTCAGCCCTTGATACCTTCCAGTGTTTGTTGCCTGCAGCTCCCCAGTCATTGTCTGATGTGTTCAGAACAGGTCAGGCTCACTGCTCCTGCCTACATTGCTTCTGCGTTGCATGTGCAGGGACTCTGATCCACACCTGCACCAGTGCTACTGGGGTATCCAGAAAGCTGGCAGACCACGCAATGCTGCCCAAAGTTCATAAGCCTTGGGAATGTTTGACTTGAATTCAGACGTTTTACACCCTGGTTCATGCTGCCTGCTGTAGTAATAAGCTGTTGTAGTAGCAAATTCAGTGGCAGTTGCCTTTAATATGCAGGAAACTGTTTACACCAGTACATAAAGGTGCCTTGATCTAATGTCCCCCTTTTCCATGGGAGAAGGTGCTCTCAGGATGGTTCTGTTTCGTGATGAAAAGATGTGCTGTTTAAAAAAAAAATTCTCTTTAAAGAGGAAGATCATATCACCTGCACCCACCCAGGATAGCTCCACCAACTCAGCAGGGACCTTTGGCATGCCGCTGGGAAAAGCCCTTGTGCTTGATGCATTGCTGCATTTAACTAATAAAGCTCCAGACTGGAAGACCCCACTGCCTGGGCAGTGGATGTGTAGCTCAGAGGGATTTGGATGGTGAATTTTTTTTTTATCCCCCCCCCGTGGTAGAAGGGGAAATGTAGCCTTGGTTTTCAGCTATGCTGTTCAAAACGTAGCTCAGGATCACCACACTACGCCAACAGCTGCAGAACAGCCTGGTCTGGTGTTTAGATTGGAGGACACTGCTCAAAATTTCCCAGTGTCGCTGACTTTCTGTGTTTTCCAGTAGCACTAGTGACTAAATGGGCCCTAAACCAGGGGTAGACCAAATGCAGTTTAGGAATAGGTGGAGAAACAGGGAAAACAAAGGGATGTTGGGAAAACCAGGCAGCCTTTGCTTAATATCTTAAAGATAGTCGGGATTCAGGAGCTGTAACACGTCCCTGTCAAAACATGATCATGTGTTACTTTGTTGTGGCTTCCCTATCAAACGCTGCCTGCTTGTAACATCAGCTGAACAATCTTCTTTACAGTCATCCCATAAAACTGTAGCTCTCTAAATAGAAGCGTGTGACAGTCATAATGGGCAGGCAGCATTTCCTTGGGAAGAGTGGGCTTGGACTGGTATTGCTGTATTGTGTTTCCTTTCATTCCGTTGGAAAAAGGCTCTGTTTAATGATTAACAGCCATTCCTACCTCTGGGCTAGCTGGGCAGCCCGGTGTGATATGGTGCAGTTGGAAAGCACCGAAAGATCAGTCTTGCCAGACACAGCATCCCTGCAGCACCGGTCAAGAGACAAAATCTTTTAGTGTTCCTGAAAAGAATTCAAAACATTTTACATCAAACGGCCGCAGGAGTTCAAACATGTCACCGCTAGCCTGTGGCACAGGATGGGACAGGGTTTGTCAGAAAGGTGGGGAGGTGGGAAAAATAGCATTTTGGGGCAGTAATTTGGTTGCAGACATGACTTTTGAGCTTTCTGTGCATCTTCTGTATGATTAAGGCCCTCTGTAGCACACTGGAAACAAGAACCTTTTGCCCCAGCAGCTTTTGCATCACCAAATAGTTGCCAAGGAGTCCCTAAAATCACAAGTGCTGCATCTTCTGCTCCTCAGCTGAACCCTCCTGTTTGTGCAGGGATGGCTGAAGCCAGAAAGAGAAGATGAATAGGGTCTAGAGAACAAGTCTTACACGGAGCAGCTGGGGAAACAGGGTTTGAAAAGGAGGCTCAGGGGAGACTTTTTGCTCTCAATAGCCCCCTGAAAGGAAGTTGGGGCCAGGTGGCGTTGGTCTCTTCTCCCATATAACAAGCAAGAAGACACGAGGAAATGGCCTCAAGTTGTGCCAGGAGAGGTTTAGGCTGGACATGAGGAACAGTTCCTTCACTGTGAAAGGGTTGCCAAGCCCTGGACCAGGCTGCCCAGGGAAGTGGTGGTGTCACTGTTACATCACATTAAAAGACACATAGATGTGGTGCTGAGGGACATGGTTTAGTGGTGTCCTGGCAGTTCTAGATTAACAGTTGGACTTGCTCCTGAAGGTTTCTTCAGCCAGAATGATTCTGTGATCAGCTAACTGGACCCAGCCAGGCCAGCTTCTGCCTTCAGGGAGATCTTGACTCAGCATTGGGTGGAGAGGCTTCTCAACAACCAGATGAAGTTCATCAGTATGCTTCTTCTAAGGACCAGGTCCATACAGAGCAGGGTAGAATTTAGTCAAGGGCTTAAACTAGTGCCGGTCTTTCAAATAGAGCTCATGAGTGTGAGAAGTGCTGGTATGGTCATGTTAAATACAGCCTCTGAACAGAAATGTCATGTAGGGATTAGGAAATCTAGTGCAGGGAATTATAGATCTGGGAGAGCACCGTGGTAAAGTGTGGAGCAGGGATCAGGACCAGACCCCCTGTCTGCAGTGCTCCAGGGGCTCTTCGCTGCAAAGTCTGCTGCTGTTTGCAAAGTAGGATGTTAGGTCAGCACTCAACAAGACATCCCCAGGAGCTGGAGACCAGCACAGCCAGTCCCTCCTAGGCCACTGCATGATTGCCATGAGTGTGCAGAGGCTGGGGGATGAGTCCTGCTTCTGTGGATGGTTAATCTTCTCTGGATCCAACTCTCCCCAGTAGCCCTGCTCCGTGTGATACGTTTTCCTGGGCTATACCACATGGCCACGTAGCTGTGTCCTCCCAGGATCGCAGGGACTGTCACCCCATCATGGCAGTGGCATTTCTCCCAGGGTGGGCTCCCTCCCCTGTGGTGCCAGACACCCAGTTTAGATACTGCTGGTCCAGGCTGGGTGCGGATCCTCAGCCCAGAGGGGAGTAAAAGGCTCTTTATCCCACCTCTCCTTCACGTTTGTTTGTTCCCTCCCACAAGTTTTTCTGGTGCCTTGGGTTTCAGGCTGCCTGTGCCTTCTGCCTGGTCCTGCCACGGCTCGAAACCTGAATAGGGTATTGATCCAAATATATCCCTCTCATTCCTTGTGAGTTCTAGGGGCAGAGAGTGACTCGGGATACTTTTCTGACTTGTACAAAAGTAAAAATGACTGAACTGTAACTCAGTGTTACCCATCAGGCCAAGCCAAACTGGGAGGGCAAGCCCAGGTTAGTGTCTGGGATTCTTCTGGACCTTGCAGCCGGGCACTGTGAGTCATTAGCACAGCTCTGGTGCCTGCTCGCCATGGCTTCGAGATGCCTTCACGCCTGGTTTTCCAGGGGGAGCAGAGAGACAAATTTATATTAATAAGAGCCTTAATGCTAAGCAGACCTGGGTACTGATTCTTCTGGCAACTGGCTAAATAAGGATGAATATTTTACCGACTGTATTTATTCAGGCAGTAATGACATGCTGCTTTTTTGGAGAGGTGCATTTTGTCAAAAGCGAGTGCTCTGTTCCCAACGTTGTGTGGTGGCATTTCCTCCTCCTCTGTACTTTCCTTATTTTGGCTAATTAAACTAGAAGAGTCAATCCAGCTTTTTTTTTCTTTTTTTTTTATTTTCCCTGCTGTGTCGATTTACTTCAGTTTATTTAGTATTTTAAAATGGCTTCTATTTAAATTTGGAAGGGAAGAAAAATAAATCTGCTAAATATATTTCTATTCAGATCATATGTTGTGGCTTTTCTCGTTTTGAAGAATGAGGTCTAATTTTTGAACCTGAAGTCACTTGGCATTAGTCTTGGCTTTAGCAACATTGGGTTTCCTTTTGTTTTAAGCTAATTCCCTTTTTCCTACTGCTGAGCTACATTTATGTCTCCATGCTAGCAAAGCTTTTATGCATGTGTTTGCTTTGAAAATGTTCATCTGAGAAAAGTTAAGTATGTGTAGAGTGTTTGAGGATGGGGCTCTAAGTGTGTTTTGTGGTGGTCCTTGGCACAGTGCTGTGGACCTGAAGTGTTGCCAGTTATACAAGTTACCCTTACATGTCTCATTTGCATGTATCTGCAAAAAGATGCAGTACAGCTTTTTGCTTTCTCCTCTGTCCCTTGGAAGCCAGGGCTTTGTTCTCCTGGGTGGAGTGGGTTTTTAGGAGGGAAGGAAGGTTAATGGAGAAGAGCAGGAGGATATAAGGTGTATTCAACAGCACAGGAATTTCCACACACTTCTTTGAAAGTATTTCATTTTTTTTAAATAGATTAGAGCTTTATCTTAAACACTTTAGGCTTAGCTGGGTTGTTTTTCAATGAGGAATGCATGACTGAGAAACAGGGAAAAAAAAAAAACAGCTGGAGGGGAAAAAAAAATAAGTAAAAAAATAAAAATCTCTGTTTTTATGTGATTTCTGACAAGTGATGTGACTGAGGACTGGGGTGTTAGGGCCAAAAGGCAAAGCTGGGCTGGGTGGGTCATCTGAGCTCCTGAGCCCTCAGAGGCTTTTGAGACAAGTTTGTCTGTGCACAGGAGTGTCTGGATGTGTAACTTAGCTGCATTCTGCTGATAAGGTTTCCTGGAGGTTAGTGGAGAGCGAGGCTGTTGGGTGCCTACCCCAGTCATAACACTGCTCTTTCAAACTTTTTGTTGTCATTACTTAAAGCTTCATCTGCAAAATGCAGATGATCCAGGGCAAAGGTAAGGATAAAATCTTGTGCTTATAGAAGCTGGGAGATGCAAAACCACAGTCTTGGCAGGCAACCACAAATAAGTCAAATGTATGTATTAAAGGAGAGAAGTCCTTAGCATGCACAGTAACAGAAGATGTCATGTGGATGGGAGATCTGATTTGTGGTGCAAAGTTTAGTTTTAAGCCACGTTCTGAAGAGATTTTTTGGAGTATAACTTGCATTGCTGAGTCAGGCCAGTGGGTCCCTGATTTTTCTTCTCTGAGTGTAACATCATTCCCCTCTAGCTTCAAGTTCAGGTATTTGGTGGGTGAATGTTGATCCTACTTGTGGCTCCATTTTTATTTACTTTTTTTTTTTATTTCATGGGGAATGTGTAAGCTTGGTGCCCATACCCAGGTTCGAGGTGCTTTAGTTCTGCCTGGTCCTTCCCCCTGTCTCAAGGGATAATCATAGAATAGTTTAGGTTGGAAAAGACCTCTAAGATTGAGTCCAACCATTAACTCAACTCTACCAAGCCCACTGCTAAACCATATCCCTCAGCAGCACTTCTACCCAACTTTTAAACATGTCCAGGGATGGGGACTCCACCACTTCCTTGGGCAGTCCGTTCCAGGGAAAAACGACCCTTTTGGAGAATAATTTTTTCCTAATATCCAACTTAAACCTTCTCTGGCACAATTTGGCAAGAAACGAAATACCTTTGTGGAGTGAAACCTTGGGGTGGCTCCGCTTTGATGCCCAGACCCCCCCACCGATGCCTCAGACCTGTGCCGGATGCTCAGCACCTTGCAGGACCTGTCCTTTGCCCTGTTGTAAACCTTGCTACGAGGAGCTGCAGCCTGCCCTCCACCCTGGAGCCGCAGGGAGGGTGTAGCTTTTCAACCCCAGCCCTCCTCTCCCTCCTCCAGCTTCACCCCTGCCCCATCCCTTGCCGGTAGG
>JANHFX010019637.1:0-54007 GCA_027560015.1 Chloroceryle amazona
CAAAAATATCTAGTTCTATACTTTATAATAATCTTAAAATATATATATATATATCATAAGCTTGAGCCAGCAACACTCATATTTGTATGCACTCTCCTGTGTTCCAGTTTATGCCTGTTGCCGCTTGTCCTGTTACTGGGCACAACTGAAAAGTCTGGCCCCATCATCTTGACTCCCTCCCTTTAAATATTTATAAGCATTGAAAAGATCCTTATTGGTGCTTTTATGTACAGAACTTCACCCATTCCTTGGAATTAGCTCCTTTGTTTTTGGAGAAAAGGCTCCACATTTCTCTGGAGAAGAATTTATGCTAGAGATTAGTATTTTACTCCTGTGGAACTTGCTTCAGTGATAGCAGAATTACATGGCTTCACAAAACATTTAGTTTTCACATGGTCCCTGGTGACTTGGTGCCTTTTAGCAGCTCTATTCTCAGTGCGTTCCAGACAGCTTTGAACACCCTTCATCCATTTCATTCCTCTAGATGATGAAGCTGTTATCACCTCTTCAGGAACAAAGCTGGACCTTTACATTATTTCTGCTTCCTTCTGATCTGTGTCAAGGTGCTTCTATGTATGAAAAGAACCCAAGAAATTGTTCCTTTTTTGTTTTTCTGCTAAATAGAAGTCTCGGAGAGTGAACCTGAGTCCCAGGGATTTGATCATCCACATTGCTTTATTGTACATTCTGCTACATCTGTTTTGGACTGCTCTATTTAGCTTATTCCAAGGTAGTAGCCTGTGAGGTTCCATTAATTTTAGGGACTGTTTCTATAAGGTAGTAGGAATGTGTCTGTATCAGGTCTTCCTGTCACTTCCAAGACTGTCCTAAAAGGCTTTTCATTCTCAGATCTCATGAGGAATACCTTTGCCACTGAATGCTTTATATACTCTCAATTTTAAGAAAAAAAATCACCACTGTTAATCCCCACATTGCTTCAGATAATTTGAATTGGGGAAGAAAAATTGAAATTAAGCTTAAACACAGAACGATTATTCTGATGAACAGAGATCTCAAACAAAGTACTAAGTACTATGGTTGTGAAAATTCTGTGCTTTCAGTGGAAGAGTCTGAATATAGCCTCTCTACTTAAAGCCTCTTTCCTTTATCCTGCCAGACAGGCACTGCAGGAGGTCAGATTGGGTGAATAGGGATTCCTGATGGAGTTCAAATGCAAAAATAAGGTCAGGTGGAAGCTTTACCAGGAAGTGGAAATGGTGACAGACTGGCAAGGAAGAACAGTTTGCAGTGATTCTGGCAGTGATGAATGCCAGGCCTATATTTTTATAGGCTTCTGGAGAAGACCCTGAACAGCCTAATCTGACTTTGAATTTGGCTCTGCCTTGAATGGGAATTTGGACTGTGTCATTTCCACAGATTCCTCTTAAATTAATCTTTTCTCATTCTATGCCACCCAGCTCCAGATCAAATATTTATTCCTATCCATCTCTTACTAGTTCCTATAAATGTACAGTTAGTGACTTCCAGTTTGTGTCGTCTTTGAAAGAATAATTCACCAATCTCACATGGCTCAAGGACACAAGCCAGACCGAGAGACAAGAAAAGGAATAACTTGGTACATCACCTCTCCAATGAATGGAAACCTTATGTGTGAAGCTTAAGTTGTGCATCATATAATTAGGATGACGTCCTGTTTACTCAATGGATACAAAAATGGTGCATCAAAGTGGGTATCACTGTGGTACTGGCACATTACCAAATAAGGCCCACAGCTCTAAATTTGTGCTGGAGAAAAAGTCTGTAATGGTACAGGGACCCAGGAGCAAAGAAAAAGCAATGGTACCATTTAAAAAAAAATGGATACTTTGGTAAGGAAAAGAACAGGTAGGCAAGGCCTGGTGCATACAAAGGTTGTTGAGCATTAGTGGGAACGGAAGAACTGTGAAATGAGTTGTTAGCAGCAGCTGGAATCGTCCAGGCAAAGAGCCAAGCTGAGGATGGTCAGCCTGAGAAGTGAAACCTGGTATTGGCTTGTCAAAGGAGGAGTTTGGAATGAGGATGTGGAAGAAACAAAGAGTCAAACTTCATGGGAAAGGCTCCATTTCTTACTCCATATGAGAAATGGGGCACAGATCTGGTGAATATACCAGTCCTTCAACACCAACAGAAGTGTGTGGAACCTACTAGGAAGCATGTTTCTCATTCCTTTCTTACTTTTTTTTTGATATAGATTGCATTTAAACTAAGCTACACATGTATAAAATGCAGCATGCTGAAGACCTGTTTTCTATTTCTCAGGTTGGTGAGAGCATGCTGGATCTACTGAGTGCCTGGTTTGCCTTTCTGTGGAGACCAACATGCAAGGACATGAGGAAGGGAAACGAGTGTATACCTGATGGATGGCAAAGATTGTAGGGATGCAGCCAGTGTGTTCATCTGGGTGTGGGAACTTGAAAGCACTTATAGTTCATACTGATCTGAAGATCTACTCCTCAGAGTACTGCTATCAGGCACTACAGCAGCTCAGGCATCTGAAGTCTGCAGAGGAAAGATTTGTCATTCTTGCTGTGTCTGAGGGTTTCTGCAGTACAGTGTGATGGAATTGAGGAATATACCAAAACAGCTCCCATTTCTTTTATAAAAGTTTGCACTTTGAACATCAACATATCAGCTTTCAGACCTTTCTGCATTTGCAAATTCTTACTGTCACACCTGCCTGCAATACAGCCATGAGGGGAGGGCAGTCTATGCCAATATTAATGGTGATGTCTATTTTATTAGATCTTGAAATGTCTCATGGTATTTCTGATAATGTAGATAAGATTTTTATTTCTCTTACTGTGGTTGTCTCAGCCACGTGCAGGTATTGTAAAGTAGAACTTCCTATTGCAGCAAATCCTGATTTATAACATCTTTGTCACTCCCTCCCACCTGAGATGCTCAAGGTTTCATGGAAACAATGCAGGACAGGAGACTTACAGAACAGATATTACATGGTGTGCCATGGGAGGTCAGTGAGTACTAATAACATTTGGGAAGAGGCTCTTGAACACTCACAGGTATTTGGTATGGAAAACACGAAGTAAAATAACCTGTTTATTTCATTGCCAGTGGCCAAACTAAGATACTTCACAGGAAGCCACAAGCCCATAATAAAGAATAATAGGATAGTTGTTGCACAGAATAATGTCTTTTCTAACCTGAGATAGTTTGAATTTGAAGCACAGAAGTTTATATTCCCTCATAAATTTCACACAGTCCATGTGGAACTTAGGGATTTTTTTTTTTTCATTCTACCTGCTAAAAAAAAAAGTCTTATTAAATTCCTGATTTTTTGTTTTGTTTTGTCTGTTCCTCAGGTTAATTTGATGCTGTAGAAACACTATTGTGTTCTAAAACTTCTACATTTGTCACTTTTCTGTGTGAGTCTTTCTGGTAATGTTGTTCATAATGCCAGAAAAACTGTCAGGGTGGGAGACTTTTCTATGCAATTCCTTTTTAATCTTGGTTCTTGCATTCCCTAGTTCACAATACATGGATGCAAAAGGGTAAATTCTTCACAAAGGCAAAATTATCATGAAATGCTTTTTTTTTTTGAATATGGAAAGTAGCCACAGGCTACGTTTGTTTTATCAGTGTTTCCTCCTTTTTTTGAAGTGGAATTTAAAAAAAAAAGACCTGAAAATGTAAAATCACTTCTTTGGTTTGTTCCCTAGCTTCTGTGTCTAAATAAACATGTCAATCAGCTTTAAATCCTCTATTTCTATCTTTCATATGCCTGGGAAAAGAATAAATAAAAGAAGTCTCTCTCCTCTTGCATCCACTTCCTCTGTTTTCTTGAATCCTAGTTCACAGGGAATTGATTGGAATGAAATTAAGAGTTCTGTCCTCTGCTTTCTAAACATCTGAACATTTTTAAAATAAATGATCCCCAGGCTTCATATACAAAAGATTTCACATTAGCAGAAAAGTATCAGAGACCAGTGCCTGGCATCGTAATGGTTCAATTTATTCAGTGACTCGGAAATTAAGTCCAGTGGAGTTAATTATAATTTTTTACATTCAGAGGAGTAAGCTAAAAAAAAAGTAAAATGAGAGGCAAATCAGGTATGTAGACAATATGGCCTGTACTACTTGGTGAGAAATTTCTGTATGTGTTTTTCAGGTTCGAATGGAGCATTCTGATCAATGTCATTCTTTTATTCAGTAGCTCATTTTGCCATGAATTATATATTTGCACAAAGTATCTATGAGTCATGAATAGTGTGCTTAGTAGTCAGGCGCTTCTTTGTCCTATAAACTGGATAATATGTAAATGAACCAAAGACTGCAGAATTTAATCATCAGTCTGTTAGCCGTAGTTTATGGAGCCTCCACTATTGATGTGTATTTGCCTTCTGCTGTTGTTACAATGCACATTTATTTATACACAGATTTTGTTACAGCAAGGTCCCTTCCAAAGTCCTTCTGGAGCACTACCAAGGTTTCAGTTCAGAACTGCTTATACAGGCAAAACTCGACTTCACCTTGAGATTTCCTTGAGTAAGATGAACTCAGAGCACTTGATTTGACTCTGTTGGAGAATCATTTAGGTTGGAAAAGACCTTTAAGATCATTGAGTCCAACCATTAATCCTTTTCTACCAAATCCACCACTAAGCCATATCCCCACATCTATATAGCTTTTAAACACATCCAGGGATGGTGACTCAACCACATCCCTAGGCAGCCTGTTCCAATTCTTGACAACCCCTTCAGTGAAATTTTTTTCCTAATGTCCAGTTTAAACGTCCCTTGGTGCAGCTTGGAGCCATTACCTCTTGTTCTGTCACTAGTTACTTGTGAGAAGAGACCAGCACCTACCTCTCTACAACCTCCTTTCAGGCAGTTGTAGAGAGTGATAAGGTCTCTCTGCTCAGCCTCCTTTTCTTCAGACTAAACAGCTCCAGTTCCCTCAGCCACTCCTCATAAGACTTGTTTTCCAGGCCCTTCACCAGCTTAGTTCCTCATTTGCTCTTCTCTGTTCACAAAGGCACCCACAAGAGACAGCAGTGGCTACTCAAAATGCAGACTTATTACAACCAGAAATTGCCCAGCACTCCTTCCAACAAAGTTAAATTACAAGTTCAGGTGTCAGTCAGGAATATACTACTACACAACTAATTCCTCAAAAAAGGGAAAACCTCTCCAAAGGAGGTCTTTCACCCAAAGGGGGTGACAGCTCACTCAAGGATGTATCCAGATGACATATTCACTCACCAAAGAGGGCATGAAGACTCACTTAATTTGCCGAAGTATCCTTCGATTGTATCCTGTTCCAAGAGGAGGATTCCATGACTGAAGGGCCCACTTGTTCCAGGAAACCAACTCACATCAACTCTTTGATGGGGCTCCATTCGCGCTCTACTTGAGTTTGAGGTCTGGTCATTCTCATTAGCTTGGGACGAGCACATGACAAAAACAGTCTAAAGTCCTGTACCTAAGCGGCTGGTTAATGATGTGAGTTGCCATTTAATGACTGTTTAATGATCTTTTTCATGTCTCTGGTAAGCCCTGGTCTTTATTAGGCTTTTGTTCCTGCCACAGCTTCTACAAAAATTTAGAGGGGTAATGGAAGAATGTTAATGGAAGAATATTCTTTCAAGAGAAGCAATTCTAAACCACTGTGATTAACAAATGCATACAGAAGACATTTAATATTTTAATACAATATTTCTAAACCCAGAGATACCTGTATCCATGAAAAAAATATTATCTGAGAACTTGTTCCCTTCCCAGATCTGTGTGCTGACTTTTTACTTCTAATCTGTTAATTTTATTTCAACCGTGAGTCACAGAAATATAGTTCCATGTTGTAGAAGCTCTAATTGGCACTGGATGTTGAGAATAGAGACCTTTTGTCTTTTCTTTTCTTGGGATTTGACTATAATTTTTCATTATTATTTTCCATGTTTTCTTCTGCTGAAACTGTCTACAAAACTCACTTTATATTAAATTATATATATATCAGAAATGGAAAGAGACAGACTAAATTATGAAAGAAACTTTGAAGCCAATGCGAGATAAGAGCAGATTAGACAAAGAGGATCTTTTCAATTTGATGCCTATAATCTGAGGAACTGCAAGGAAGTTCCAAAGCCACGTTTCCAAGTCCATACTTGTATGTTCAGGTAAGGTCAGTGGAAATAGCAGATGTTCCAAAGACACGTCTGAAAAAATCTTTAGCAGAAGACAAATAGCATGAAGGATGAGGTTTTGTTCTAGCCTCTGAAGTGTGGAAATTCATGTGTACCACGAAAAGCTCTGGTAACTCAATGGTCTTTATAAGTGGATGATTCTTGGTGTTAAAAACTCCTTATAGCAATAAATTCCATAAATACATATTTTATGGGGAAAAAAAAAAAAAAGTATTTTTTGCCAGCTTTTAATTTCTCACTCTCTAAATACAAACTGCCTTGTTCCAAAAGGTGGTGAAAAAGCAGCTGAAGCTCTTTTGGTATTTCATGTAAAATCACTGCCTTTATACATTGTTCCCTGCTTATTGGTGCAGAAATGAACAGTTTTGGTAAATAGATACAGGAAATGCTAATTGCAAAACAAAAGACTCTCTCAAAGTAACTTTCCTTGCCACTAAAATATTTTATCCAAAGCTAATATTGTTTTGATGTGGGCTTTTTTGACACTTTTTTCTTCTCAACTTATCTATCCTGCTGGTAAACATGAATCAAACTATCAAACTGAATTTCTCTTTGGCTCAGTGGACACAGGTGATGTCTGCATATTGCAGGTCATCCAGCCAGAGGAGGTGTGTACCCTGAAGTGTCACAGAGGAACAATAGCACCTTCCTTCCCAGGGAAATGGCATAACATCGCCTCTGCATGCCCAAAGAACAAACAAATGTTCTTTTGCTCCTTTTATTCTTATATGCTTACAAATTAAAAAAGCAGTTGATGTTGCTTGACTGGCAGAAACTTCCAAGCCAAGAGCATCTTGCTGGCTATAAAGCAGCAGGAGCAGCATTTGAAGAAATCCCTCTACTCTGATGTAAGCCATTCTGAAAAGCTCCTTTTCTGGTTCTCTATGTTAAAGACTGGTAGTTATTTTTCTAATAAAGGCTAGTTTTAGTGATAGATTCAATAAAGTGAAGCCACAGGACTCCTTTCAATGAGCCACTGAGCAGCTTTTATACATCTTTTCATCTCTGTCACTGTTGATAAGAACTGACACCAGTAATGACCAAACTTTCTGTCATTCAGTCATCTGGGACTGTGTCCCAGGCACTCTTCATGGTTACTTAGGTGACATTCAGTTCCAAAGGAACCTATGGCTCATCTATCACTTCAAAATTGCTCATCTGTTTTAATTGCACAGCTAACTCAGCAGGGACTGTAGCGAAGTCTACAAAGGCAGTTAATGAAGACCAGTAAGGACAAAAAGACATTGGCTGATGGCCACTCATTGAAAGAGTTTCTCTTTATGGGGCTGTTCTGTTTGCCTCCTGTTCTCGGGGAAAAAGGATAGGTGTGCAACCAGAATAGAACAATGCATTGAGACTGGCATGGATCTTAGTTCCTCAAATCCAGAACTGCGTTCCAAGAAAACTTTGCCTATGGTCTACCTAATGTTGCCATATTTCTTTCTTTGAATCTTCTTTCTAATCACTTCACATGTATATACAGACAGCTGTCATAAGCCCTACCTCCCACCAGCCATGTTTAAAAAAACATGAGACCTTTTAAATCATTCAAATACAATGTGCAAGTGCTTCATGTAGGAACAAGTTTTGGGTACTGGACCCTATATGAAGAGATACTTCTCATGTAGCCCTAAAGGAATAGGGAAATTCAGATGCATTCTTGTGTGAAGCAATTCCTATTGCTTAGTATGTGACTCTTGCTGAGTACCTAGGTTTTGAAGATTAATTTTGTGTTGTATTCTCTCTATAATAATAACAACCTTTGGGTTTCCCATTGATCCAGTTATCTAAAACACATTATAATATCCAAATTAAAGGCAAGTAAATCCATGCTGAGGATTTCTCTGAAGTCCATTTCTCTTCCCAAATCGAGTGAGCTGGTACAGCAACAGGAAATAGTCTGAAGCCTCTCCTCTTCACTGGAAGAGAAACAGGGTTGGGTAGAATTATGGCAGAATTTGGATTATCTCTGAGCCCTTGAACAATTTGAAATATCAATTAGGTTAATTAAATACTTACCCCCTGAGACAGTCTACCACTTTTTTTTTTCTCCATTCACGTGATAACCTTACTTAAGGCTGATGGTTGAGGTCAGAAAGACTGAAGAGATGATACTAGAATGTCTGGCTGGATCACTCTTCACTGGGTGTTTCTGGATGGCTGAACAAAGACTTCTCACATGGAAAATTAAACTTTTCAACAGCTCCTGTTATTAGAAACTGTGAGGATAAAATTAAACCTGAGACTGATAAAAAATACCTCTTAACTAACTGGAGCTACACCAACTTAAATTTTCTCCATATTGCATGTTGGAAGGTGCCCAAGGAGTTAATGTACCTTTTTCAAAGCAGATACTTCTGGCAACATTTTTTTTTCTTATTCATTCTGCTAGGATATTCACCTGGAACTCATTCTTCTAGCTAGTTATAGCCCTCTGCCTTGTAGATTGGTCAGTACTTTTTTTTCTCTGATAATTTTGTATTGTCCTTTGCCAAAAAGTGAAAGAGACCTATCAGTAGAAACAATTATTGTAGCTTTCTCCTCTGACTTCAGAATGTAGTGATTATTCTTTTGTTTTGTTTGGATGCTATGGAAACTCTTAATTGACTTTTAATTAATTGCCAAGTTAGCTACAACTCACATATATGCCTTTAGGATTCACACACCACCACTAACCCACTTTAAACTGTGCTTGAGCATGCTAAGATTATGCAGAGTTATTCACAGAAAGGAAAGCTAAGAAGGGCAAAAGTTGCAGCCATATGCTTCCTGGGAACTTATCAAACAGAAACAAAGTTTATTAAAAAAATACCAAGGTTATTTCTTTGCCCAGGCTAATCTGTTGTGCTCTGACAGCTCAAAACTTAAAGGTACAAACACAATTTTGGAACAGAGAACTGCCGTAAGCCATGAATTTGCTAAAGTGGAGCTGGCAAAGCATGGAAGGTGAGAAGGCTGGCCTTAGCTTTAGATGTGTGTTTTTAGACTACCTTCCTCACATTCAGTTTCTTATTTAAAAACGTATTTGTAGCCATGGAATTTTTGCATGAAAGGTCATTACTTCAAAGCTTTGTATAATTTGCATTCCTCTTCCTCTGATCTTTGTGTTGGCTGCTTACAGAGAAAACCCTAATAAATTATCACTGGATTAATCAGGAAAAGGCAAGTATGCCATGCTACATTTTGACATTTATAATACCTCATATATTTTAATCTTATATCCAGTGATCTCAAATAGTTTCGAACATTTTCATATAGAACACTCACAGAATTGTACCCAAAAGCCATTATTGAAATACTTTGTACAGGAGCTGTCAACTTCTGTTCAGGATACTGGATCCAGCCTTCCAGAAAAATTCATCTGTATGAGCATATTCCCTAATGCATTTTTTTCTTCAGAAACCCTCAGATATAAGTAAAGCGTGGGCTCTCATGCTTTCATCATGTGATGAACACTCAACCTGTTATGTGATGGGTTTGGGTTGAAGCACCTGACCAGCTGGGTAGAAAGACCTTAGTTAGCATGATGTAAAGAGTCAGTTTATATTAAATGGCAATGAACATGGAGTTATAAAAATCAATGTTATTGTTTTTTAAGCTGCAAAATTCAATGCTTTTAAGTAGTGTTTGTCACAGGCAAATTCTCTCCATTTGTAGTTACTCAGACAAAGAAATCTGAATTTTCAAGGGGTTCATGAGAGCTCTACTCAGTGGATGACTGGCCGCTCTTTGTGAATATCTCAAGTTGAACAATGGCCATACAGGGTCTCAGCAAGACAGTGTAGGACCAAGAAATCTAATCCACACTCTTCCTGTATCCTCTCTTCCTTATCCATACAGCTTCTCTATCACTTCTCACTCCTCTGCAACTTCATCAGCAATGATGGTTCTAAAAAATGAAGCTAACCCAGTGTCTCAAATGTACTTTGATTCATAAAACTCTTAGGAACTTTAGAGAGTGTTTGCAATACTTGTAGAGTCCAGTGCAGTATATCTAAAACAGACCTGAGGGGTTAATCCTGCCTTGGAAAATCTTTCTGCTGACTTGTGAACTGTCTTTTGAACCTCATTGAAAGGGGACTCAGATGATGACTCAGTTTTTAAGAAATGATTAGTTTCTTTGATGATAACACTTCAGAAATGTTTGTTACTACCAAAAAGCCTGAACAACTAGTCTATGTCCAGTGTTTTCTGTGTTACTTTAATTGTTTTCATTGCATAAGTCATTTTAATCTGCAGTGAATGATTATTAAAATAGCCTGACATGGTCTTTTGGGGTGTGAATTTTGATTCCATGACATGATGATTTCCCTAAAATTGCTCTTATTTTTAACTGGTGAAAAAAAGAAATAAGAATGAGCCCAAAGTTTTTATCAACCAGAGATTTTCTTCAATTTTGACCAGACATGCTTATGTATTCACAAGCAGAATTGACGGTGGAGCAATAATCTTGCATTTTGCAGCTCTCACACTACCTGAACACAGAAAAAGAGAAAGAAATTTCTGCAGCTCATATAGGTCTCATTACTAAAGTGATACATGACTACTCTCATGTGCCGAGTCTGCAGCACCTAGGAGATATGAAAAATTAAGAATGGCATAAAATTAATGCAGAGCTTGCTGTTCCTGTATCTCCTAGGAAGTAATTTAATGATTAATTCTCCTGAGAATAGACTGTGTCAACTGATCAATGCAAATGAAAACTCTTGACTGGCTAATACCTGCAGTGATGGTTTGAAAGGAGGCCGTGGCAAGGAAGTCTGAAGCATCAAAATTTAAACTTGTATTCCATTAATGCATACCCTTTCATCATCCTTTATCCTTCACTCAAAGGAAGCCTAGTATGCCTGTGTAAACTAGGAAACACAGTGCTGACATGCATTCTCTGCAACTCAAGTTAAGTCAGTAGGATTTGATGGGACATCAACCTTGTTGAATATACCCCTATGTCTTCTGTAAGCTGTCTCATCTATTGTGTGAGAATAATTTTCTGTGCCTGTTCCAATACATCCTCTCTCTAACTTGTTTATGAGAGCTTGGAAATCTCAATTTGAACTTAAAGCAGAAAATCATGAGGACTTAGGTATCTAAATCTCTTTCACTGATACATTGAGAAACACTGTCTTTGAGTTAGAACACAACCAATTCTTTTCAGTGATATTATTTTTCAGCTAAGTCTCTTCTAACTAACTGCACTTTCTGAAGTTAACAGCATATTTTCGCAGACACTGTCTGCTTCTAGAAGTGATAATGCTTGATTTTTAGAGTTGCCACCAATGATTGGTATGTTGAAAGGCTCTTGTCTATACTTGTTCCTATGGAGACCAAGGTCACTGATGGATCTTCTGTACCACACTGAGGGTGCAGAAAATAGAAGGCCACACCTGTGGGGAGGATTGGACAGAACAGGTAACCCTAAACTGACCAGTGAGGTATTCTGTCCCATATATGTCATATTCAGTATAAAGCTGAGAGTCAAGCTCTCTTCTTCAATGACTGGTATCCAAGAAGGACTCCATCCATTATTCTGCCTTCAGTCCTAATCCATGTGTTCCTGAATTCAGTTCCAGAATCCAGCTCCTGAATCTGGTTACTGCCTTCCTCTGAGTCCACCACAGAATCAGTGGTGATAATAATTGCCACCAGGGGAAGTGGCTGTGATATTTGGTTTGCATATACTTTTATTTATTTCATTTTATTATTATTGTTATTTTTATTTAATCTGTTTTAGTTTTCTAATTAATGTCTCTCTCCCTTATTCCCTTTCTCTTTCCCTTTGGGAAGGGAAAGAGGTTAATAGGGAGTGTATCACTCATTTACTCACCAGCCCAGTCCCAAGCCTTAACAAACACGTAGTAAATAACTTGTCTTTCCTGTCTGAAAATATCTGCATGTTGGGTTTTCTTTGTACTGACAGTGCTGTTTTAACATTTTTTTCATCAATAAACTTTCATATACTATGTCATCATTATTCATATTGACTACAAATCCTTAAAAGTTAAGCATAGTATTTGACCTTTCCTGAAAAAAAAACCAAAACCAAAACCAACCAACCAAAAAAAACCGACCCCCTACAAAACCCAAAACACACACACACACAAAACCACAAAGCACAAACAAACAAAAAACCAAACCAACAAAACCAGAACTTGACAAAATAAGGGAAGTTTCAGACTTAACATTAGAAAGCATTTCTTTACAGAGAGGGTGGTTGAACACTGGAACAGGTTGCCTAGAGAGTGTATCGATGCCTTTAGCCTGTCAGTGTTTAAGAGCCATTTAAACAATACCTTTAGTACCATGCTTCTACTTTTGGTCAGCCCTGAAGCGATCAGGCAGTTGGACTACATGGTCACTCTAGGTCCTTCCCAGATGAAATAGCCCTGTGCTATGCTATGCTATGCTATTCTAAAAATGTCATGCAAAATCAGCTACTGCCTTTGCCCTCCACTACTGGTTTTATATTGATCTGGGAGCTGTCATTAGGGAATTTTCTTGATTAACATTGCATTATTGGTCCTTTTCTTTATTAGTTTGCTGCTCTCAGTGGTACTCTGAATCTCTAGTTGCTTATTTCTCATTCCACTGTTTTCTATTTTTCTTTCATGTTCTTTATAGTCTTAAATCTCACAGATACACATTTCAAAATTTTCATTTTCTCACTATGATTATTTCATGGACTATTACTCACAAAAAATGTTCATATGACCGTATGGATAAAATCTCTCTTGGCTGAAGACATTCCCATTTTTTTTCTGAAAAAGATTCCTCGTTTTTAGACATTTAATAAAAAACAGCTTTCCTTATTTTTTATGCTTAGGAGAATGAGCAATAATTTAAGATGAACTGTAAAGGTGAAATAGAATTGAGAGCAGAAAATGTGAAAGAACTTTTGACTGACTGTATATACTTAAAAAGGCAAAAAGTAGAGTACAATATGGTGTAGTATATTATGGTATATACCCGACTCATGAAAAATCCATTCTTCTGAGAAATTGCATCGGGTTTATGCTAGCTTTGTCATACATTCCAAGATTCCTGCTAAACTCAGCAACCTGTTGAGAGGCAGAAATAATCACCTGATGCATATATTTCCTCCTTTTTACAAGAACATTGTGCAACTATCATAAGAATTTAGATGTCATCTATGGTGGACTTCTCAGGGGAATTGAAAGCTTACTACCCTGAGCTCAGTGATCTCAGTAACAACAGAAGCACTATACAGTCTTTTGTGAACTTGGTTGTGTTTTCCAGTGGCTGAACACCAGAAAGAGACCTTAAATGCATCTAAGGCTTTTTCAAAGCTACCTTAGCAATATAAGCTATGTTGGGAGTAGCCTCTGGCATGTGTGATTATTACTGTTGGATGGGTCATTGCAGTAGCTAACACAAAGCTGCATCCAAAACTCAACCCAAATATTGCCAAACAGCTGCAAATCAAATGTTGAGGCTAATTTTGGAAAAAATACATGTCAGGAAATCATAAATTGCTAGTCTGAACCTGACAGCTACTGTATCTGCCTCTGAAACTCTTTCCAAGACTGATTACATTAAGAAGAACAACAAAGTTTATATGAAGTTTTCCTCGTGCCCTGATCAAATTCCTAGTTGTTCTTGTTAACAATTGTATAAATAAGAAGCATAGATTGAGTTTGCTATTGTAGACTCAAACAGTGTCAAGATGGCTCATACAGAGAAGTTTGTTGTTGAGCCCAGATCAGGTTAATTTGTTTGAAAATTCCATAGTTTTGTATCAAGACTGATGAATTGCAGGCATAGCCTGACAATGGTCATGCATGCATTGGTTATAGAGAACTAGACAAGGCTACAGATCAAAGACTGAAGACGTGTCAGTTCTTAGATTTACATGCTCAGTATCTTTATGTTGATATGACTGTCAAATAGGTGCATGATTTGAGGAGCCTTTTGCCATTTTAGACAAGCTAGGACAAATAGGGTTCAGTGTCTTCGTGATAACCTGGAAAGATAGATAGATATTTGACCCAGGCAGCAAACTCTCATGTATGGTTGCATTAACTTCTCTACCTGATTGATGCTGATGCATATTATGTCTCTGGGCTTTGTAAGTGCTGTTAAAGCCTTAAGGGAAGGGAGAACCTGACAGCAGCTGACTTAGTCTTCCTTTAGATGTCCTGGGCTGAGTGGTGCTGTTTTGGAAAACAAACTTCTGGAATCCTAATGCCAGGCTACTTACAGTGCAAAAAATCCCAAGTACTATTTTTATGACTTGAGAATTCCTGGAAGTGTTACCAAGGCAATGCCTAAAGATCTGAGATCTGAGCATTTTTTATGGATTTGATGATAACATTTGACAGAGTTAACTAACCTGGATTTCAGATCCTCATGGTAAGATTGTCCTAGCCAAGAAAATTTTGTTCATTCATGGGAAAGACAGATCTGTGGTGGTATATATGGAACAGACCTTTCCAGTATAATAATAACGCAGTAGTAATCAAACTAAAAAGTCAATTATGGGAAGTTATAAAAATGATCGTGGATTGTTTTCTAGTACTAAAATCCAGTTTGAGAGTGTTCAAAAACCTTTCGATATTTTCTTGTCTTTCATTAAAACTGTTTTGAGTCCACACTGGCTCTTACACAACACTGACAAGTGGTTTTGAAGCTCCAGCTCAGCAGATAGTTTTGAATATTTCAGCAAGCCACATCAAGCACTCTAAGAAAGCCTGGAAACCACACTCAGCTTTGAAAGTTTTTTTGTACTGCCCTTGTTTCAGTCACTACCAGTAAGTAAAATCTGTACATCTAAGGACATTTTTTTCAAGGAAGATCTATTTAGAATATGCATAGATTATGTATTTAGGAGCCAGTTGTGTAAGCTTCATGCACATTAATGGATAACATATTCCCAAACTTTCCCTCCAGCATAAATATTGGCAAGACCTAACCAGTTTATTAGATAAGTTTAACTTGTATGTACACATTTGCATTATGTTTACTGTATACTCTGTATATAATAGTACTGTGTATTATATCATTAAATATAATACAATGCTTCTGTAGTCATAGCAAGGTAAAGTCTAGTTTTTGAGATGTCTTCAGGGTCTGTGGAATGTTCTCATATTGTCATTGGCTGTTACTTCATTGGCTAATATTTCCCACAGCTTCAAAATAAACAAAATAAGTTCTCATATTGCACAGAAGGATTGTTGCCTCCAAAAATGATGTTTATATGAATATAATAAGAAGGTTCATGCCAAAAAATTCTTTTACACTTCCTGATTTGGCTGCTCTCAAAGTGTTGGATGTGTTATATTTATAACACCAAAAAGCATATGAGATGTTTTTCAAAATGTCTGAGTTCATAGTCTTTCTGATTCCGAGACAAAAAAAATGTGGTTCAGCTATTTAGACCTGAGGATTTGAAATAATTCTGTGCTGTTGTAACAATATCTGATGGGATCAAGAGATTGCATATGAATTTATTTTTTCTTATAAAACTTATAAAAGATTTTATTATTGTAAATGTATAGACTCAAGACCCAAATGTAGTCTCAAATATTCAAGACACATATTTGTCTCTTCAAAGAGATTCCTCAGAATATGTAGGCATAAGTCATGTTTTTTAAACATGATTGTGTTCGGGACTATTAAGAGAGGAACATACAAAACATTTAGACTGACTTGCATTTCCCAGGCTACTTAATGCCGGAGTTCCTGTGTTGACCCATCTTTGTCCTCATTGGAAATACTTTGTGATCAAATGTAATGGTATTAAGGAAGAGGTAGGTTACTTAGTCAATGTGTCTGTGATGATCACAAACTTTTTCCAACAAAAATTTGCAGCGCTACCCAAAATATGTAGTGATGATGGTCCTTCTATTTCACATTGTTCCAGAATGTTCTTGTGTGTATTTATAACACTGCTATACATAGTATCTTCAGGTTTTTGTTTTGTTTTGTTTTGTTTTTTCTGAATATTCATTGCTATCTATCAAAAGGCAGAACTTGATGTTGGATGTTGATGATGGAGCTCCTTCTTAAACAACTGATCTTTCTCTTGCAAGGTTTTAGTTCATTGTAGGAGAGCTTCCTGGGCTTTTCTACATCATTCATGGGAAGCATAGGAGGGATTCCTCTTACCTAGCTGTAGGCATCCCTACTATTAACAGCTGTAGCTGAGTTGGTCTCTCTCGTGTGTTCATAATGACTGCAGGGAAATGGTAATCTGTGGTGTGTATCAGCTGATCCATTCTAGACATCTGCTCAGGATAATATCCATCACAGAAACACTAATGGTGCTAATTTCTTCACTGATTATAAGAAGAGTCTCAAGCCACTACAAATCTGAATTCAAGATATTGGCATTTACTCAGATGACTTATTAGTCTCTCAGTTTATATTGTCAGCAGAGAATTTGTTCTGCTGCTTAGGGTAGAGAAAGTGGTACTCAGAACAAATGCCTCCAGCAGACAGGCAGACCTCCTCCTACACAGCATACAGCACTGGTCTTCCAGAGTGATAGATGGATAGGGTTTGATTGACAAAGAAATCAGCGAGAAGGATTTACATTGGAAGAGTGGTTACAAAAAAGATGCAAATGTCATTTTTAGATACATGTATGAGAAAACTGGCAGCTAGCCATACATTTTATTCAGATTTGGATATTCTTAAATAACCCAAAATAAGAATAACCATATTTTTCTGAGTGCTGTGCGTTTACATCATCTAGTCTGAAATATCTAATTAGTATTTAAGACTGATATTTTAAAATATGCCAAGCACCTAAAGGTCCTTTACAATTCAATGGGAATTGTTAGCTAGAGTCTTTAGTAGCCAGGGAAAGGAGAGTTTTAAGAACTAATTTTAGATACTGAAGACCAAGTCTGGGTCACAAGAATCTGTGGCATTTTTAAACTAATATAGCTATTTGGGAGGACAGATACTAAGAGGCCATAATTAGAACTGATGCAGAAATCCAGGGTTTTCAGAGAGTCTTGACTTTTTGACAATGGGAACTTATTCAGCTATTTCAACATGTACGTTGAAGAGCAGAACTAAGAATCCACAAGAGCTGTAGCAATGGAACCACAGAGGATGTAGTGTCTATAGTATCCTACAGTAACATACTTAAAAAAAACCCCAACAAACTAACAAATAATAACATTAACCTGAAGTCCTTTCCTGGACTAATGCAAAACTTTAAAAAATGCAGATGATTTACATCTGCCTTTGATCTGCATTTTGCAGACTCATTGTCTTACACAACCTAGAATAGAATCTTGCACAGGTATAGAATACAGGTTTACTTAATATATTACGAGTATCTAAATGCATCCCTCAAAAGCATTCTTATAATGAAGACTGAGTCATAAACATACTATTTATGTGCTTTTTTTATGAGATTATATGAGAATTTTCGCATCCCATCTGACCAGTGTCATACTCACAATGAATACAAGAGGCTTTAAGATGCCCTTGGGGAGGTGTCTATTTATGGTTTCATTAATAAGGGCCGTTTTCCAAAGAGCTATCTGTTATATATTTATAAAGAATATTAAAAAAATGAGCTTCCAGTTTCTGTGAGGGTGTTGTTCAATATTTTCTGATGACATGAGAACAGATGAAAACATCTGCACAACCCTAGATTCTTTCCTAACTAGGCAGCTCTTGTATATTTGCTTTTTCTTAAACCATGCAAATGCATTTTTAATCATATCATTTTATTTGTAGTCTCTTGGGTGTAGGGGTGAAATGTAAATTACAGTAGTTAACCATCTCTCTGCAGACATGTAGCATTTCTCCCTCTTTTGTGTGGCTGCGAGTGGCACGCCAGGTGTTGTCTGAGGACCTCAGCATGTAACTGTGCCTGACATGTTATTAAAGGGGATAATATGCAGCAGGAACAGCAGCTGAGAGATGAAACTGCTTTCTTATGACATCTGCATTACATCTGAGAAAAGAAGCAGGCATGACAGTACTGAGGCCAGTCAGGAGCCTGTTCAGTAGGCTGAGCGAGCATGAGTACATTTTACCAGTCTTCACTGGTATGAAGCACATTTGCCAGCTGAAGCTACTGAAGCTACTCTGAAACACTGCTCAAAATACCCAGAACAGCCCTCCTGTCCCAACTATCTGTGTGACTTTGAGCAAGGTGCTGGTTTCCTTTGCCAGTTTGAAAAATGGTAATGCAAATACATAATTATCCAGCCTAATGTGAAAGGGTAGTTCTGTTTGTAATAGGGCTTGAGCTTCTGGAACAAAAGCTGCTTAGAAAACACAAAATAGTATGATGGCTTTAAAGCTGCATGGTATATCAAAACAAGGGAAAGTATCTTTCCAGAGACTGCCTAGTCACTCAAAATACACATTTCTATTTGTGTTTTCCAGGAGTATTTATTACTTTAAATTATACAGATGTGAGGGACAATGAGGTGACCAGATCTTGTGTTACTTCTGTTAGTAGGTGATAGAATTAACCATAAAGGAGAAAGTTTCTCTTTTTTCCTAGTTTTCCTCCAGTCTCACAGTGTAGTTCTTAGTAATGAAGAATCAACATCAATATCACCTTATTGTGTTTTCCTTTTCAGCTCTGCTGAATATTATATTATTCTGAGATAACGTGTACTACAGTGCTTCATAGTAAAAGTTATTACCTAGCAAGCTATGTTCCGAGTGATTACTGAACAAGTAGGAAAAGTGGCATTTTTTAATGATTTTTATTAAACCTTCATATATAAATTAATATATAAGAGCTTAATGGATGACTAATAGATATTTAAATAAATTAAAAAATCATTATAGACCTCATTAGGTCAATAGTTTGCCAATTTTGACGATACTTATGTACATGATACAATCTTCTGCTATATGTACAGCTTAGACCTGTAGCATGCTCTTAACATCCCTTAATACTTTTAAATCATTTATAAATGTATTATTTGAATTAAGTGTGGTTTTTAGCATGTATAAAATAGAGCTTTCAGGTTTCTTAAAGGGAAAGAGCTATTTAATTCTTGGTTGTATTTTCAATATACTCAGCATCTAATTTGATTTGTAGCTTCCCTTGGTTTATGGTAACATGATCTTTCCCTGACAGCTTTCCCTTGACAATGTCAATACTTGAAACTGTTTGCTTGTGTATGAATACTACTTGATAAGTCTCTGTATTCCTGTGCTGTCATTCTGCAGCAGTAAAATGAAACACTACCGTTTTCAGACACGGGTAGAATCAGATCAGAGCTTTTCCTTAGGAAGATAAAGTAAAATGCTGAAGGATAATATTGCTCTGTTTTTGGAGCATTGTGAACTGAGCCGATGAGGAAGTAATTAAAGACAGGAAAAAACAATCCCACTGAATCCATCTCATATAAATTACAGGAATCAGAAAAGCTTTTCATATGTAGAAGCCTCATTCAAAAACTCTGAGGGGAAAGGGGTAAAAAAAGGCTTTATTTGGGAGCAATGTACAAAATCAATGGATTAGTCTGAACGGGCACTAGCTCCTGGAGCCTGGAAACTGTGATTCACCTCTATTGTGTAACAAGTGTTTTGGGGAGTTAGATCCTCAAGTCCTTCTAAATTAGTTCATGGAATTTCAAGAATAAAGTGTTCTATTATGATTGCAAAATGTTAAATATTTCCTACTTACATTTCCTTCTGGGGTTAATGGCCAGCACTGTGCCCTTCCAGACTGAAACAAAAGACAAAAAGGTGGGACTGACATTGTTTTAAAAAGAAAGTCTCATTCCATTCACATTGGAAGTAAATAGATAGTGATACTTATTAAGGACTATATATAGTTATTCACTTCAATATGACTTCTGGGGGACACATATGATGTGCTGCGAGTCAAAGTAAGGCAGATGGCTCTGAAAGAATATTGCCCGACCTATTCTGAGGCTCAGACACTCACGCCACCAGAGCTTACTCTTGATGAGAATGTCACATCTCTCATACATGGGTTTGCAGAGTCCTTCACAGACACAGGGAGGATTAATGCAACACTAACACACAGGGTATGATTTCACTCAGAAGTCTGAGAGAGAGAGCCAGTGGCGATGTAAATGGCTTTCAGTATTTTTCAGTGTAGCTAAGCTATGTGTACGAGTCCAATTCTCCATAACAGCTTCCGCAGGGAAATATTGGTTGCAAAGACACCACAAGGCTTGCTGCTTCCAGGGTAGTGATAAGGGAACCTCCATCATAATGCAAAGTACAAATGCAGATGCCTCTCCCCTTCCCTTCCTCCATCACAGATGACTGTGGATTAAACAGTGATGAAAAAGTGTTCATGGGCACAGAAGCTTAATTAATCTGTTAGTAGGGTCCCCAATATACTTTTGCTTGTCCCAGTTTACCCTCACCCACCCTATTCCTTGATATGGCAAGAGCACTATTACCAAGGGGCGGCTTGGATACAGCCACTAGATGTTAGAAGCTCTGACAAGTTGCTCCATGGACACAAGATAGCCCAGGTCATGTTGGTCTCAGGTGCAAAAAAAAAAGACCGTGGTCACATTTAATTCAGTGATACATGTGCACACTCTGTGCTTACCTGTAATGTTAATGAGTCAGGTTCCTGCATAACCTCTCAAAGTGGGGAGGATGGAGCAGATTGTCACCCCAGCTCTCCTAGCTCCAGGTGACTTTGGCAATGAGCGGTGCTATGTGCTGGGATCCTCATGTACCTCTTCACACTTTCATTAGGGACTGTTCTTGTCAGTCCCACCTGTAAGACATGATTGTCTAAGAGTAATGAAAGCAAAGAAGAGAACTAAGCTCCTGACCATCACCAAATTAGCAATAGCAATGAAAAGGTGGTAGGCAAAATATTTTGTGAAACATTATATTAAATTGAGTGCATTAATTTTGTTAAAGGGTAAATAAGATACAAATCTTTGGAAAGAAGTGCAAGCCAGATGTACATTAGGTGGTTTCATCTGAGGGAAGTCAAGGGGCAAAATTCCACACTGCCATGCAGAGATACCCATATAGCATGGAAATTACATAGCTATGGAAGTGCAGAAGTGAATGCAGTTGTGATATTGATGGGGTACTCTGTGACAGCACAGAGCTGCACCAGAATAGGAAGATGGGGGTGGACAGTGTTGCAGCCATTGTTGTGCCTTCTAACAGAGCCAGATCGAGGGTAGCAGAATTGTCTCTCCATGGGACAATCACACTACTTCAGTTCAGTTTCATCAGGGCCTCAGGGTATGGACAGGCCCCTAAGCATCTCTTTTTTCAAAACTGGTAAAAGTACAAAGGTATGAAGTAAACTGATGCCTACAGTGCTAAGTATTCTTACAGTGATTAGGGGGAGGATCTTAATACCAAGGAAACTTGTCACCATTCAGAAACAGCAAGATAGTATTTTTCTACTCATATTTTTTTCTAGAACAGAAAAAAAAGTAGCAAAACCTAAGACCCATTAACTCAGCACAACATCACAGATAAGCACCTATTTACAACTAATTTTCCTGCCTGTTTTAAAGTTCCTAATCTGCCTTTACATGTAATATTTGGCAAATTAACTTGATACAATAATGTAATGAAATCAAGTCTATTTAACACAGCCTATGGATGCTGAATAATGTTGTTTGCAAACTATGTGTACTTTACAAGATCATCTACAAGCCTGATTTTTCATTACAGTTTTTGCATTTGACCTCCCATAGATCCTTGATCTGTGGAAGATCTGAGAACCTTGTAGAATTGTGGCACAACCCATTAAGTCAATATCAAGCCCAATGATAGTTCATTTAAAGGATTTGGTTCTATTTATCTCTTACAGACGTCTTAAGTAATTAACTTACATTAGATTCTACATTCATAGGTATCTAAACCCAAATGACGTGACTCTCATCACATGCAAAAAAAAAAACCTGGAGGGCTGCTTCCTAATAATGGTTACATATAACTACATATAACTACAGCTACTTTTGCTGTAAGCAGGAAGAAAAGCAGACAGCACTTTTTCCCTTCTGCCCCGCAACAAGGACAGGAGAAAGCGTGTGGCAAACAAGGTTTTTTTATATAGTATATACAGAAAGGACTGACTTGTAGTCTACCACCACTGCCAGAGGTAGGCACTGAGAAATACCATAAAAGTCTAACATACCATTCCTATTGTAATTGCTGTTATTGCAATAGCTTCAAAGAATGCTTACCATACATCAGCAACTGAGAGTGACAGGCTTTGTACAAACGCAGGCCAAAGGATGATCCTTCCAGTAGAGTACTAACATTCAAACACAGAATAAAATACTGTTTGTGCTAACACATGGTGATCCATGCTGATCTGAACTGTAATACATGAGTGCATCTAAGACAAGCCATCTCTTCAGCTGAAAATTAATTTATCTTTGCTCATTGCTCTTCTAGCTCATGTAGCTGTCAGTGACCTGCAAGGCCATTTCTGCATGCTGCTGTTGGACCTATCCATTCTCAGTCACCTGCACTTTCTTCCAGTTTTATTTTTTTATTTTTAATATGTTCTCATGGTCACTTCCTATTCCTCTTGGATGAGATTCATTATCTCCAATGAAACAATTTATCCAGCATCTGGATGTTTATGGAAATTGGGAGGGGGGGGGGGAGGAGAGCTTTTAAAAATGTGATGTAGTTGCCTCTTACATTATAAGGCATTGACAATTCTGAATGTCTTTTTTTCAAGATAATCATTGCTGGAGGGATTTATACTGCATGTAGTTAACCAGGTATGTTTTATGGAGCAAAATGGGCACCAAAGACAGGATCATTATCAGTGAATCTGCTTCCACTGAAATGGACACATCTAGTGCTCAGAATTTAATTTACCTAGAAAAAGAATAGGTTTGTAGAAGAACATGATCTAAAGTATGGAGAAAAATATTCTGAGTTCAGTCAAGGGGTAACGTAATAGTAAACAAAACCAGATAAACAGAATATTTAGCACACAAAATATATCGCATCAAATTATTACCACAGTGCAGACAGCTGACAGTCTATGTATTAGACTTTATCATAACTGTGCATTGAATACTAAATTAATGCAAGAACCAAAATAAGTTGGGCACATAGAAAGGTTGTGTCTAAGTCTTCAGCACAGGAGTGCTGGTGTAGAGCCAGAGTGACACAGTAAGAACAAGCAGTTGTGATTAAATTAATTGTCCTGAGCTGCTGCAGCTCTCAGGGAGAAAATTATTACTTTTGTAGGTGTCTCTGAGCAAAGACAAAGAAATGCAGTGGAGTGGTAAGTGAAGAAGCTCTGATGCAGCACAACTGTAGCCTGATCCTGTAGAGTTAATTAAAAAAAAAAAAAACAACAAAAAACAAAACCAAAGTGGAATTAGGCTTCAGTTGTGAAGAGCTGTGCTAGCTCTTCAAAATGCTAATAGTGAAAGAAGTTAATTTTCTCCCTCATACTTCATAAATAAACTGGAATGTCTTCAAAAACCTGACCAGAATGGGCAGAATCCTGCCTGGCTCAAGTGCAGTAACAAACTTTCAGCATGGGTGGTTGCTGAGCAATCAATCAACCGTGGTACAGGAACCAAGTCCCCTCCTGTTGTTCAGAAATATTGGAAGTTTTGAGGGTTTGTTGTGTAAAAAGCAAAATAAGATGGGAAGTGTAACAAGCTTCCTCAGCCTATATCTGGTAACAAAGAATTGTGCAGGTATGAACAAACTGTGCTGGCAGTCAGCTACGTGGTAGGAAGCCAGCTCCCTTAACTCCAGAAGTCCAAAGCATTTTGTTTCACATAATCTCAGTTTCCTTTGGAGTCACTGTAGAGATAAAGGGATGACCATTCAAAGATGCATGAAGTTGGCTAAATCCTATCATTAGTAAAACAAAGAATGCCAGAAGCTTGCCAGTCAAAGACGCATTATCATTTGTCATCAAAATACAAGTATGGGCAGATGGGCTTTTTCATTTGCCACACCTTCTGAAAAAATGGTCTTTATGTATGAGGTGCCTGACTGATGTTATGATGGTTGTAGATTTCCCTGTGCTCACCAGAAGGTCTGGAACACAGAGAGGTGGGACCACACTAGGCTTATAGCTATCATCAGGGCCTTCAGGATTTATGTGTGAGAGTGAGTATGGGACAAGCTAGCCTTCAATGTCAGCCTGCAGTGGGACAGGTCTACCAGTTCAGAAAAAAGTTTCCACAACTACCTGGAAGCTGAGCAGCCCACACTCCTACAAGCTGACTGGTGCTCAATATTAGTAAGTCAGTGCTCTCTTGAGTGGAGATGGTAAAGATATTGTACATAGTTTACCAGATCTGGTTGAAATTGTTAATTTCTGGAAAAGGAGATATGAAAAATAGATATAAATTTAAAATCCATTTTCACACGAGAAACTTTTCCATGAGGGCCCACATCACATCCTCTTCACATTCTCTGCACATCACAGAATAGTCTACTGTGAGCTTCTGATACTTTGTAAAACATTTTAGGCTCTATGGATGAAATATGCTAGCTCAGATCCAGGTTTGACTATCCTCGCTGGTATTATTTAACCACCCAGGAGGTTTGCTAAAATGACTCTGTAGACTACTTTTGAATGTTTCTGACTTAATTTTCCTGTGTGTATGAGTGAATAGGCAGGTGCCAGATGTTGACTACAATATTTGGATGGTTTGTATGATTAGCAAGCATTGTGCTCACAGCCCAGAAGGCCAACTGCATCCTGGACTGCATCATGAGAAGCTTGGCCAGCAGGACAAGGGAGAAGATTCTCCACCTCTGCTCTGCTCTGGTGAGACCTCACCTGCAGTACTGTGTCCCATTCTACAGTCAGTCCAGGAAAAACATGAGCCTGTTGGAGACGGTAGAGAGGAGAGGCACAAAAGTTATCAGAGGGATGGAATAACCCTCCTATTAGGGCAGGGTGAGAGATTTGGGGTTGTTCACCCTGCAGAAGAGAGTGCTCCAGGGAGACCTTATGTCAGACTTTCAGCACTTTTATAACAGGCCTGTAAGAAAGATGGGGACAATCTTTTTAGCAGGGTCTGTTGTGACAGGACAAAGAGTAACGATTTTAAATTAAAAGAAAGGAGATTAATTCTAGGTATAAATATATATTATATTGCGGGTGTTGAAACACTGGCACAGGTTGCCTAGAGAGGTGGTAGATGTCCCATCCCTGAAAACATTCAAAGTCAGGTTAGACAGGGCTTTGAGCAACCTGATCTGGTTAAAAGATGTCCCTGCTTACTGCAGGGGAGCTTGGACTAGATGCCCTTTAAAGGTCCCTTCCAAGCCGAAACATTCTATGATTCTATTACTATTTGGTTCATCCTCCCCTTGATTATATAAATCAGAAGTTGTATTGTAAGCACTGGCTGACATGATCCTAGATGTGGGAAGAACAAACACAAAAAAAAAAGATTTACTTAGGAGTCTGACACGTAATTAAATGAGTGGGTGAAGTGATGAAGAATAAACCAGCTACAGGGGTGAAAAGGAAGTGTTTTCCAAGTTTGCTTATACTCCAAGAAATAGCTCTAGTTCAAAAAATAAAAGGGATCATAGAATGGCTTAGGCTGGACCTTAGAGATCATCTAATCTAATCATCAAGCCTCTCTGCCATGGACAGGGACACCTCTCAACTAGATAAGGTTGCTCAAGGCCTCACCCAACCTGGCCTTGAACACCTCCAGGGAGGGGGCATCCATAACCCATCAGGGCAACCTATCCCAGAGACACACCACCCTTGTACTGAAGAACTTTTTCCTAAGATCCAATCTAAACCTGTTTTCCCTCAGTTTAAAACCATTTCCTCTCGTCCTGTTGCTGGACACTCTTGTGAAGAGTCCCTCTCCAGCCTTCCTGTAGATTCCCTTTAGGTATTGGAAGGCAATTATAAGGTCCCCCTGGGAGTCTTCTCCAGGCTGAACAATTCTAGCTCCCTCAGCCTATCCTTGTAGCAGAGGTGCTCCAGCCCATGGATCACCTTTGTGGCCCTCCTCTGGACTTGTTCCAACAGATCTATGTCTCTCTTATGGTGGAAACACCAGAACTGGAATCAGTATTTGAGGTGGGGTCTCACAAGAGCAGAGTAAAGGGGGAAAATCACCTCTCTTGATCTGCTGGCCACACTTATTGCATCCTAGGATATGATTGGACTTCTAAGCCACATGGGTGCATGGCCAGCTCATGTTGAGCTTCTTGTCAATTGACAACCCCAAGTCCTCCTCAGGGCTACTCTTGACCCACTCTGTACCCAGTCTGTAATTGTGCCTGGGATTGGCCCAGCCCAGATGCAGGACCTTGCACTTTGCCTTGTGGAACCTCATGTAGTTTGCGCTGGCCCATTTCTCAAGCCTGTCAAGGTCCCTCCGGATGGCATCCCTTCCCTCAAGTGAGACCACCACACCACACACAGCTTGGTGTTGTTGGCAAATGCTGAGGGTGCACTCGATGCCAATGTCCATGTTGCTGACAAAGATGTTGAACAGCACTGGACCCAGAACAGATCCCCAGAGAACTCCACTTGTCACTGGTCTCCACCTGGACATCAAGTAATTGATCACAACTCTTTGAGTGACACCTTAAGCCAGTTCCTTATCCTCCAGGTGGTCCACCCATCAAGTCCATATCTCTCCATCTTAGAGACAAGGATGTCACGTGAGACAGCATCAAATGCTTTGCACAAGTCCAGGTAGATTACGTCAGTTGCTCTTCCCATATCAACCAGAGTTGTAATTCTGTCATAGAAGGCCACCAAATTAGTCAGTCAGAAGAAACAGTTTCACATTTCATCCTCTTTCACTGGGATTCAGGTGATACTTTGTGGTCTCTTTGGAGGGCAGTACATTTTTTCATCGTCCAAAGTACATTTTTGTCATACGCATTCTGAGCTAAACAACTTTTGCCTTCCAAACCCCAGTGACTCCCCACCAAAACCTAGAGGATACCCAGAGTATTGTGAAGTTTGCTTCTTTCCATTTAACATTTACCGTGTGGCTTGGAATTGGAAACACAGAGGATGTGGAACCCCAGGCCAGCCTGGCACAGCTGCTGAAACTCATGTCAAGGACATCAATTCATATTGACCTGCACCAGATTTTGTACTGGTCCTGATGCAGGTTGGGAAGTGATGTAGCCTCCATTCTGGTCACCACCTCCCTCACAGGGGAATTCAGTGCATGCTTTTGAAACGCTACCAACAGGGTGTCACTGGCTGGGAGGGTGTAAGAACATGGAATGGACACAGCTGTTTTCCTCATTCCATGTACACAGTTTATTCCTTTCTTGTTCACAGTGCTATGAATTGTTTTGTAATTGGGCCTTTGTTCAGGGTGCAGCTCAGCCTTGAGCTGGGTTTGCTTGTTTGTTTCCGTTCCTGCTCCATTTCCTCTGCCTGCCTCCCAGTGTGACTAACACTGTCTGCACCGCTTCCCTTGTCTCCACAGCTTCCCCTCTGTGCTTTGTCATGGACACGGGCAACTGCGGTGCTGCTCCCCTGTGTGTGCCCGTGGAGCGACCTGCTTAGGGTGGAGCAGCGTGGGAAAGTGTGTTAGCAGAAACTGAAAGATGATCACTTCATAGAAACATAGTCATAGAATCCTTTAGGTTCAAACAGACCTTTAGGATCATTGAGTCCAACCATTAACCCAGCACTGCCAAGTCCACCACTAAACGGAATCCCTAAGCACCACATCTAAACATCTTTTAAATACCTCCAGAGCTGGTGACTTCACCACTTCCCTGGGCAACAGACATTTATTTTTTAGTTATGTAAATGAATTTTTTCCTAAGGTTTTTTTTTTTTTTTTCTCTCTTCTTATATGGGCAAAGCATGTATGATGAAAAGGAGATCAAGCTAACTGTGTTACCTGATATTGTGATTTAACCCCCATGTAGCTACTTTCTCAGTCCATCTGCCCCAGCAGGATGGGGGTAGAGAATCAAAAGAATAGAAGGGGAATAACTCATGGGTTGAGATAAAGACAATTTAATAAGGTAAAGAAAAAGCCACATGTTCAAGCAAAGCAAACCAAAGAATTAATTCCCTACTTCCCATTGGCAGGCAGGTGTTCAGCCATCTCCAGGAAAGCAGAGCTCCATCATGTGTAATGGTTACTTGGGAAGACAAATGACATTGCTCCAAATGTGTCCCCCCCCTTCTTCTTCCCCCAGCTTTATATATGCTGAGCATGATGTCATATGGTATGGGATATCTCTTTGGTCAGTTAGGGTCAGCTGTTCCAGCTGTGTCCCGTCCCAGCTCCTTTTGCACCTTCAGCCTGCTCACTGGTGGGGCAGTGAGAGAAGCAGGAAAGACCTTAACTCTGTGAAAGCTCTGCTCAGCAGTAACTAAAATATCCCTGTGCCACCAACACTGTTCTCAGCACAAATCAAATATATAGGCCCATACCAGCTACTGCAAAGAAAATTAACTCTATCTCAGCCAAACCAGAACATCTGAGGTAATTTATCATGGATTAATATGAGTCTGGGAGATATAAAGTGGTAGCTTTTCATTTGATCATTCATATTCCTTTGAACTAAACATGCATTTTCCTTCTTTCACTTTGTCTTATATTTTGCAGGTTTGGGCCAAGCTTTTTACTCTCCATAACTGATACAATACATCTTTTTAAATGATAGCTTACTTTATCATTTCCAGTCTGTTAAGCCTTCTTGTAGCCCAGCTCAGTGCACAGACCTCTGTTGCAGTGCTCCAGACTCTGCAGAGCCTTTGCTGCCTCAGCCGCTGCCAGCAGGCCCTGAGCTTAGCTTCTGTTTTCATGGGTTTTCACCACTGCTCACGAAGTGCAGACATCCTGCCTTAGCCTAGGAATGGCTTCAGGCACTAATGGGTGTCCATGCATTGCAAGTATGGACCTTCTGAGCTGACTGTCTTCAGTAAGAATTGATTTATTTCCTTTGTTTACCACTGCTTGTATTTCATGTTTTGCAAGTTAAAGTGAAAACTGAATCTCACCGTGGTCAGTGAACAAATTCCTGCCAGTTTCAGTAGAGGCTGGAGGGTAGCCCAGAAACCTACAGCTCCTCAGAGAGCTGATCTTGACCATCTTTGTACCTCAAGTTATCCCACTGACTTTAGGCAAGCATTTAAAAGCTTTGTTGAATCAATTCTGGGTTCACAGAGACCATACTTCAAAGCTTGTGTGGCAACATAGTGATGACAGATCAAAATGTGGGCAAGGAATGGGAAAAGAAATAGTTTTATTCTTTAGCAGGATTGATCCAACAGAATCAAAATAAATTTGCAAGTGGATTTAATGCAAGTTCTTCCAAGCCGAGTGCATCTTTTGCTGTGTACAGATTTTGCCAAAAGAACATTGTTCAAGGAATTTATCCCTGTTTTGTTTTTGTTATAAATTAAAATGTCAATAGCAGTATTTTTCAGTCTGTACTGTTTCCTTTATCCTTACAAGGGTGGAAAATGTAGTACTGCTGGAGTGTGTTCGCAGAACCTAATATGCCAGACGGGACTCAGAGGACCTGGATCAATTTACAACTTCATCATGGACATCTTAAGTGACCTCTGACAGCTACTGCACCTCATTTCCTCATTTATAAAATATGGAAAGCAGTGCCTCTGTTTTAGAGAATGCTGTCAGGATAAAGCCTTTAAATGATTTTGAGACACTGTAGGCATGATAGTGATTGAAAGTGCATACATAGATAGATGTAAACTGTTGAGAGACTCAGACTGGGAACTGGTCTTGGCAAAAAGAAGTGGGGAGAATCTAAATACAGAGTATGGTTTTCTACTGAAATACACTGTAACAAACCTGATACTACATACATCACCTCAATACACAGATGCATATGTTGTGCACATCTTTTATAGGAATCACTTTGAATGTACTCATCCTCACAATGAACAAGGGAATGTAATTGAGGATATTGTCCCTGCACAATCTCCACCATTGCTTACTGGCAAAAAGTGAGCAAGCTGAGTATTTCCCCAGCTTGTCATCTTTCTGGGAAACTGAAGCCAGGGCACATTGTTGGGCAGGTCTGACAGATGCAGGCTGCTGCACAGGACAGCTTTCACACAGCACCAGTTGCAGCTGCTCCTGCTGTGATCCTGCTCTGAGAACCCATGTCCAACCATGTCTTGCTTGAAGGGTGGTGGGAGGAAAGCAGAAGTAACATTTACATACTGGAGATGTCTGAGACACAGAGGGGAATCATGAAAAGACAGGCACATGTGTGAGTTTGACATGACTTATCTACTAGATATACATTTATTCTTTTGTGGAGTGGAATAATGAAATAAGGTTTTCAACTACATTAAGTGGTTAAGGGCTGGTATTTATTAAAGAAAATAGGGATCAAACACTCTGACTGTCTCTATGCCACTGAATGAAATGGTCCAGGGGCTGTTCTTTGGCCAGATGACAGAAGACATGGTGTGGTTCATCTTTGCATGGCTAACCTCTCTTCTTCATGAGAACAGCATGTTTTCATTCCTCTGTCCTGCCCCCCCGCCCCCCGTACCTGACATGGTCAGGGAGAGGACTAGCAGTTCTGAATCACAGCTATTCCAGGGAACATGCTTGTAATCACAGCCTGGCTGGTTGCAGAGCAAGATTTAGACCTGCACCTCTTTTTTTTTTTTTTCTATTAAAATAGATATATTGGGTAGGTAATTGGCATAGAAGGTTGCTCTGTTCTGTGTTTATAGAATGTCTCATAGAAAGGTTGTGTTGACTGCATAACTGTAGTGACAAATCTTCATCTCAGTGTAAAATAATATGTAACAAGAAAGATGGGAGGTGTTTGTCCCCTCTATAGTGATATCTCCTCAAACATATTCCTGTCTGAGATGCATGATGGATGAAATTCAGTCTTATGGTAACAACCAATGTATAAAAAAGGTCCTGCAGTTCCCATTTTTATGGAGTTAAACCCAGAAACTTCATGAAATTATAGGAATGATTCCCACTTTTCTATAAGAGCTACACTTTCCTCATGTCTAGCCTAAGTACCAGGGCACTAAGAGATAATATCTTATGGAACCAAAAGGTACTTTATATTATTTGCAGAAAATTTTATGGTTCCCACTGAGTCTGGCTTTATTGAACTTGTGATAAGGACACATGACTTTAATATAAAAATGATGCAAAGGCAAATAAAAATAATTTTTAAACATCCTTACAACTTCCATAAGTATCTGCAGCTTTCTTAGCATGTGCAGAATTCATGAAATGAGACTCTACCAGATGATGTCGTGTACTTTACAGCCATGTAATTTTAATTAGCCAGTAATCATGTTTCCACTATATAGACACTATGTAAAAGAAACCCTGATGCAGACACGATCCACTTTAAGCAGGATTCTGCAGCTTGCTAACCATATGTAATGTATTTCTGATTTCTCATTTTACTTCCATCTAGGTCCGTTAAAATGCTCTAGGATGGAGACACAGGAGCTTAAATAAAAACTAACATTCAAATGAAAAAGCTGTCTAAAAACTACTTGTATTTTGAACAATGAAGGCACTGTGCTGTAAGGGTATTTTATGCATCCCTCAACAACAGGGATAAGGAACATTTATCCTTATTGATTTAAAATCAACTACAACTTTAAATTTAAAAATAAAATTAAAAGTGATCATAAAATGTAAGCAGACTAAAAACTAATGGCTGTTACCCTTCCTAACCTAAGCCAAATACATTGCTTGCATGATGTATGGTTGCCAATTATAAATTTTATAGTGAAATGCAAGTTTCTAGTACTGGAAGTGTTTTATTCAGAATGTCAAACATGTTAATAATTTACTTAAATTATGACATCCAGTAATCCAGTAGGTTTATGATATTATGATTTAATTTATTCCCTAATAAAATTAAGAAAACTGAGGAGGGAGAAGACAAAGAGTAGAGAAGGTGAGATCTGAATGTAAATGTAACTCCAGTGATGATGTGGATGGCTGGAAAGAAAGCATACATTCTGTAATCCATACTCTTTTTCACAGGTTAAGGATAAATAGGTAAGGATAAATACATATTGTTTACCTAAAAAAGGTAGTATCTGTACAACTCATATGGAAACAGGGAGTGAGGGAAAGCATCTGGCTTGCTTTAAAGATCTTGTTCAGGAAAAACTAGTATTTGAAGTCACAAAGAGAACAGAAAAAAAAACCAACTTGGAATTAAGAGAAAAGAATAAGAAAATATATAAAAATAACCTCAGTGTGGACCTAAGACAACCGAGCTAACCTTCCAGCCTCTCCTGGAGGAGGAAGACAACTCTGCTCCCAACCCTTCTCCACACAAAGACCCCAGGATGTTGACACCCCCAGATAGTGACTGTCAGCATTACCAGCTGACAGTCAGATTACTACCAGATTACTACCAGATTACTACCAGAATAGCACCAGCAAGGAGAGCATAATACCAAAGAAAAGGAGATGCATACAAAGTTTTTTCTGCATAAAGTATTTAACACATACCAAGATTTTTTCTGTATTACTTTGGTCTCTTAGTGTACAGTGTTGTTCCTAAGCTAATGGATGTGATTATTAGCCTGTTAAAACTTAAAATCTACTATGAAATTCTTGTCTTCACATGTAAAGTGTTCTTGCCTCTCTGCCCATAGTAGAATTTTGATCATAACAGAAGGTAAAACACTGGTCTTCCCATAAGCTGCATGGAGTAATTTCAGACACAGTAAGAAAGGTGAAAGGAGAATATAATAGTGCCAAAAAAAACTCAAGGCACAAAGCAAGACTGAGAAGACAGTTCTTAAAATCTGAGGGTTGTCTTGGAGCATGTAATAATTCTCTGCTTAAATATTACGACAAAATTTGTGTAATTATAGAAGCTGTGAGGATCAAAGAATAAGGTAAAAGGAGCTGCAATGGAAAGAGAAAAAAAAAAAGAAAAAAACCCAACAACCAAACCCCTCAAAAAGAAAGAGTTGAAGTAGATGATGCTATTTTTTTATACCTGTGCTACAGACATTTCATTAGATGAACACTCTCCTAAAACAAAGTGGTTTTGAAGTCATACTGCCTTATCAAATTGTAATTTCTCATCTGTAACTTAGATATGTCTTGAATCAGTAACTTTTCAAAATTATTCTTCACATTATAAATAATATATCTTAGTTTCCAAAAATAGCCTACCTGTTCACCAAAAGAACTTAAGTTCCTCAGACCACAGGGAGCCTATCACTTTTTATATGGCCAATTCACACATTATAATTCTTCTTTTCAAGGCTAAATTGTGTTTTATTTCTTTCTGGTGGCATTATGTATTATCATAGGAGCTTTGGACTATGGCATTTCAGTTTAAGTAAAAGGCTTTCTTTGCTAGATAATTGTAATGAAGGTTTTTCTGTAACTAAATTATGATTCTGCTAGCAGCTCCCTGTTCTATTTTATAATTATAAAAGCATAAGTTCCTATTAAAACGAGCTTAAAGGAATATAAAAATATGGTTTATTTAGGAGTTTAGTTACACCAGAATGTATTTGGGTTTGCCAACTTCTTCCCAGACAGCTTAGCTTTTTAGACAGCTTCCGCATGGGTGAAGTTCACAGTCACCTAGGTACTTCATATAAGTCCTGTAGATAGAAACATTCATGGTACCACAGGAATACTTCTAGAGTAGTATATTTAGAAATAATGCCACTTAATTATGAGAGCACATATTAGGCAATGATTACATAAATTACTTTCTTCAGATGAGTATTATCAAATCTCGTTTTTTTTCAGTCAAGATTTCAGAAACTAAAAATAGGGTAAGATTTCAAAAACACCTTAACACCAGTAAGCTTTCAGTGAAGGAATTGTAGCCTTAGGCAAATTATTTAATACTGTGTTAGGTTACATGGTAAGACTCCTCTGGTCCCCATGCACAAAGGAGCTCCCAGGATCAGTGGGGAGGGACCCCAGTTACATGCCAACAACTGGTCCTGGGACATCAAAGGAAAGAAACCAGCCCCCCCAGAGGCTCATCCCCCACCATGAAGGACCCTAAAGGACTAGGATGAGGAGGTCCACAATGCCTCCATCATAGACATGAGCTTGCCCCCCTGGTCTCCCCTGGAGCGCCTCAGCCCATGGGCTGGGGCACACTGTCACCATGACCAATGGAGACGCTCCCCATATCCCCACACAGAAATGGAGGAGTCACTGCCAGTGATGTGGGTGCAATGTGAGAGGCAGGAGAACGGCATTTCAGAATTGCATAGGAAGGAATATTCTAGGGAGGATGGAGAAAGGGAAGATCAAGGTGTTTCATGGAGTAATGAGTGAGAAAACAGTGGGATAAAGGGATAAAAAGAGCTGGTCATGTGCAAGCAGTGTCCAATCAGTGTACCTGCCTGATCATGCCCTCTGTGCAACAAGTGCAGTCTGTCCCGGCCTTTTACTAAACCCCATTTTTAGCCATTTTCCTAGGTGAGGAACTCTGTCCTTTGTGCAGTGGTGTGTGTGTAGAAGTCTCAGCTGAGAGCCCCTGGACTGGGACCTGGGGCTGGAAGCCTGTGTGTCTGTGGTGCCAGTGATCAGAGAGACCAAGATGGCTGCTGAAGTCACTAGAGTATCCAGGACTGATACTCTGCAGGGCCTGGGTGTCAACTGAGATCGATACAAACGTGTGCGTGCGTGTTTGCACACCAGTGAGACATCTGTACTAGAAGCTGAAGCAGGGCTACAGCGTCAGGGGCTCATATGCCCAGGTGCCAGGAGCTGGGGACACTGGGATGCTGGAGCAGCTACTTGACAAAGAGTCCCTGAGCCTAGTTTCTGTAGGGATCCACTTTACATTACTGTATTCCCCAGTAAGGGACTTTCAGCCTGGACTGCCATGCAGGAGGACGGCATGAGGCTGTTGGTACTGTCTTTGTCTTTTGGAGTGTTGTGGTTTCTGTTTCTGTTGATCTGAGTAGTCAGCTTGATATCCATCTATATATATGATGTATATATGTGGTGTATATATATGTTCTCTGGGCACATGTGTCTTTTGAGAACACTAGTTCAATCTCATTGCTGTCTTGACCTGGGAGTATGAAAATGTGGTAGTCTTACTTCTCTTGGGTCACAGGATTTAGCGGCCCCCTAACATTATGTGTGTCTTCACCTGCCTGTAAACAATAACAAGGCATTAGTCTGCTCCCCTCACATAAAGAAGTTGTCCTTAAATATTTTTTACTGGGAGCAGAATCTGGTATTCAGAGAACTTAAACTGGTCCATGAGCTGAGCTGAGCTATGAGGCCAGGCAGCATGGGTGAATAAGAAAACTGCCCAATTTCCAGGAATGAGAGCACAGAACGGTTCTCAATGAAGGCACTGGGAACCCCATGTAGAGAAGGTGCATCTGTAGGAGGCTGTGCTAGCAGCCCTCACAATGAATCATGAGAAAGCTATGCCCATTTGTCTCTAGCCCACTGTATACAAATTGAAAACCCAAGTGATGGTAATTTCCTTATCTATGTTCTCCTTTTGTTTTGTGAGTCAGTGCGAATAACTGTCTTGAGAATGACAGTAATTACTGGAAAACAAAGCTGAAATCCTAGACGGTGACTCTTGGGTCAAGCCCTTTATGCAGCTTCAACATTTATCAAACGTATTTTTTTCCTATCCTGTACCCTAGCTGTACAGATGTGAGAACTGCCTGTGCACCAGACAATAGGGAATGATCCCTAGGACGGAAAACACCAGCCTTACACAATGGTCATTTTTCAGTTTCTTTTTTCCTTGAGAAAGAAGAGTCATTTTATATTTCACATTTCTACCCATATCTTCCTGCCTGAACAGCAACAACATCAATGTTATGCGAGATGGATAGCTGTGATGGATTACTTCAGTGACAGAGTCAACACAGGGAGAATATAAACAATCTACAAAGAGAGAGAAAATAAATAGAGAAGGAACCAGTGGATGACTGGATGCATCTCTCTAAGAAACCTCTGTCAAGAACCAAACAGAAGCTCAAGAAGGTCATTTTATATACACGTTTTATGCATTGTTTGGTGCTTGTTCAAAGACTTGCCACATCACTTTTCCAGTAAGGCCTGATTGTAGAAAAAGCTAGCAAGCCGTTACATGTGAGATTTGGCCTGTGGATTCTGGCTTAATTTAGCAGAATGGGCAGTGGACATTCAGTGATGTGAGAGGAAGTGTTAAAAATAAGGACCAAATGGTTTGATGTTTCTCTGGAATGCTATGGATATATTGCCCTATCTTTCCATTCCTCAAGTTTCCCATAGAACACAATGAAAAATTCTGTCCTCCATAACAAGAAAATCCCGACCCTACAGCATCTCTTTGACATTCCAAAGTCACAGTTATTGCTCCGTATATCTCCCAGGCACTATTTTTCAAACTTGTGACAATACCCTAGACATGCTGTTTGATGATTCTGTTGTGGTTTGCCTTATTTAATTACATACCCTGGAGAAATCCAGACCCATGTCTTGAAGCTTTTGTTCTTAAATCTGAACTAGGAAATAAAGGAAGTTGGGGGGCTGATTGATAGATCCTCCTGAAGACAAATACAGCAAGGGTCAAGTAAACGATATATTCAGCTTATTGGTAAGTAGAATATCACACCTGGGAGATGCACTCCAGATTTCCATGCAGCACAGAAAAAATAGGACTGTCTTTCCTAACTCACGAAGATGCCACATGTTGCTTGGACAAGCAAATAAATAGAAACTATGGGCATGGTGAAGCTCTTTTATGCACTTAGTGACTTTACCATATTGTGGTGCTGTACTGCAGTGCTTAGACAGTTATGTGCGTATGCAAGGGAGTGCTCAGGAACCAAGTATCCTCATGTAGTCATCACACTTTGTAAGATGAATTTTAACATTTACAAGCTGGAGTAATTTATTACTCTGCAGGTTTTTGTTGCAATGTCTTTAAGAGCAAACACTTTGCTCTTTGCCCTTACTTCCCAGGATCTGTACATCCCACAGGAGTGGGTGACCAAAGATTTCTCTGCTCTGGCAGTGTGGTGTCTGTTTTCTTTCCTGGCATCAAATCCTCAGGCTGAAGAACAATATATTGATTGCAGCACCTAAAGTAAAGGCCTTGGGTATTTGCATTTACACAGAACTGTATTACGGGATAAGGGTTTGGGTCCAAAATGTCACTCACAAAAAACTATGATAGAATACATCAGTCTTGGACTCTTTGGGTATTTTTCAAAGGGGAACATAAATTGAATTTCAGCAGTTTCTTTCCTTATGATGATTACTCAGGTCTGACAGACTTCTGAGAGTTTGAAAGGTTAAAATGGGCTAGCAAAAGTGGCACAAAGTTAATCTCCTGATCCTCATCCTGCAGTAGAATACTGGGGACTAATGGTGCTGTGTACTGCTGACTACTGCAACTTGCATGGGTCCATGCTCATGTCTGCATTTTTTTCTGCACACGTGTGCAGTTTGGCAATGGCATGGTCATTTGTCAGTCTCATCCCTTTGTTAATTTGGGGAGTTTTCATTATGATCTCAGTGTTTCAAGGTTAAGAGGGCTCCCCTTTGTGGCCAACCCCTCCAGCCACCACTTCGCTGACTCCAGCCCCATAGTTTGGTCACACATACACAGCAGTCAGGGCAGTGTGTGCTGCCAGCACAGACGAGGCCTCTTCTGCTGAGCTTGCACCAGCACAGCTGAACTCATGTCTGGTTAAGCAGGGCAAGCTGAGCAAATGCAAATTTTGACATTCTTAGGTTTTGCTTATCTTTTATGGGCAGACAGAGGCTGCTTTGCACCAGTGGCTGAAGTGGACAAAACTTAGGCAGTCACAAAATCCTAGCTCCTGGTACTGACGTTACTGTGATGGACACAGATTCTTCATTAGATGGTGGTATACAACCCTTACAGACAGAGAGACTGTACAGTGGCACTGATTTAGTATCTTGGTGTTCCAGATGCTTAGTGCTCATTGAAATCAATACCTGTTAGTTATCTGAGTACCTCTGAAGATCTGGGCCAATGTACTGAAATGTTTCATCAATTCAGCAAGTGGAGCTTTGCTTCTGAAAAACAAGGACAGAGGCTCCTGCTGAGTGTCTAGTAACACCTCATTATGCCTGCTGATTTTACATAAAAGGTGCTCAGACCATCTGCAGGTGGACAGCAGTACAAATCTTACAGGAGCTGCCTATGCAGTGCTGGTTTTCAGTCCATTGGATGCTGCTGTTTTACACTGACATTGCTTTTTATGTCTCCTTATTCCTGCCAGCCAATTCTCCTCTAAGGTGTAACTTGCATGTGCATTTAAAAATCTCTGTTTTCAATCCTACCCTAAAATTATCTACCAGCATAAATTTTAATCATTGTTATCCCAAGAGGAAATGCTATACTCCAATTAATGGCTCAAATAATTGTGCTCAGTGTGCAATTTGGCTGCCACTCACAGCTTTTGTTAACTATATGATCGCTGTTGTGGTTCGTACTGCCAAATCATGTTATTACCATTTCAAGATAATCAGCATTTACTCTGCAAATTCAGAGGCTGAGGAGGGCAGAGTCGCATACACCAGAGTAACTGTGTAACATACTGCATTGCAGCAAGACAGCTAATAACAGTGCAGCAGCAAAGCACGTTAGCTGTCAGGCAATACACTACGCTGTGGAGATAGACTGATACCATGTCGTATATTGTAATCATGCACGTGTTGGGGGATTTTTTAAGAGCTGAGGCATATTTCTAACAGGGATACTAATGTTATGAGTGGTCAAATGCATTTCTTTCACTCTGTTTTTTTTTGTAAAATATCATCACTCTGCTGTTTGTAGGTGTTGGTTAAGATAATTGTCTATCCATTAGAGTGCATTGTTTGTCTGATGGCACATCCCATAGGAGACAGAGAGTAATATGACAAATATATTGCAGTAACTATACCCTGGTTTAAAACAAAATCCAGCAGAAAGAGTTTTAGAGTTCCAGTATTTTGGTATGATGATTTTTTTCTATAATGATATTTTTAGTCACACAAACCTTAGTTAGACAATTGTTTTCCCAGTGAATTTCACAAGAAGTTTGGCACTTAACTATAAACTGTGCTTTTGGAATAAATGGCAATTTCGCTGGATAGTTCTCATTGTTGTAATGGTTGTCACTGTTTTGCCTTATAATTGAGGATGCAATGAGTATAGAAAGTATCAAAGCTACACCTACTCATATGAGTGAAAAACTGAAGCTGAAACTGCACTTTTCTTACTCTTTGCAGGTGACTCAGGAAGTCCCTGTTAATTCAGCTTCACTTGAGCTGTCTTGGATTTTCTTACTGACCAGTACATCAAGAAAGGTAAGTGAAGTCTGATGACTGCTCAAGCAGCTGTACAGACCTATGCACAGTAATCAGAGTTTGAGGCACTCTCCAGACTGTGAGTTGATCTGCACCTGCACCTTTTGCTTTGCACCATTTCCTTACCCAGCAATTTGTGCCAATCCCAAGAAGTGGAGGTTTTCCCTACCTAGGGTATGTGATTGCTGCGTATTAGTAGCTATGAGCACAAAAATAGTGGTTAATAAATTGCTTTCAGGAAGAAAAAGCCCTTAGCCTGTCCTTAAAAATCTGTCCTGAGCAACTTTCCTTCCATTTTCTACATACAAGCTTCCTGAAAAAGCACATACAGTTCATTCAAATCATCTAGGAATGCACTGCTAGATAAGAACAAAAGCTGGACATTGCTTGACTATATAGCTGTACAGTAACAGGTGCTTAGTATTAAGTTTTAGAAAAATATTCTAGTCTTTTTATGAATACATGGAGAAAAATGTTCAAAATACCTTCAGAAATATTAATAGAAGGTGACATTTTAAAATGGGAAGTGAATCAGATTGTAGATTTTGGCAGGTTTGATTTTATTATGGCAAATAAATAAACTGCACTGAAATTCTGAAACTGCTTTTAAAGAGCTCACAGTGATCCAAAGGAAGACAATCAGAACATTTTAGCAGTAACAGTTCAGCCAAGGATTAGCAAATTCACAAGGACCACCTTCATTTATTGTACACAAGTACAACTAACCAAGATAACCAAGAAAGGAAAGCATCTTGCTGTATTATACATACCAATATATTATAACATTATATATATATATTACATATACCAAGTGTCAGTGAAGACAGAAAAGAGACAATATCTGCCTGGTGGGCTTCTGAATTTGCTGCTGACTCAAAAGAGTATTATCACAGAAGGGAATTTAACTGGTCTATGGCCTTTAATCTTTGCCATGAAACAAATGAAGGATCATAACTAGAAAATTTGACCTGTCTAAAAGTGGTCTGTCTATATGTGTTAGTATTGAAAAAAACAAAGAGTGACAGCAAACCACAAAGATTTTATTTGAGCATTTGATGACCTTGAAGGGATTTAACTCAAATTCTCCTCAAATTCTCCTTGCATTATAGATAAATACAGGAAACTTCAGATTCAAACACAGCCTTTTGAGAAACATCAGGAGTATACAATAATAATTTACACAAGTTCATAACCTTAAATATAGTGGCATTTTGTTCAGAAATAGAGATTTTTTAAATTTCAGGAATAGAGATTTGACTTTGCAGTCATATCTTTTATGAATACAATATTTTTATTAAGGTATTACCTTAAATTGATTAGACTTTTTTCCATCAAATGTTAGGTTATGGGTCATTTGTGAGAAGTTCTTTTCACTATTTCTTCAACTGTGTGGCAGTTATAATCTAATATGGTTTCACTACTGAAGACAGAAGGTTAAATTAATTCCATATAAAGAACCATTGCAAACTACTATGCCTTCCATGAATACATTGAGCATGACTTCCTCAGCAGTATATCTCAAAGTAGGATCAGGAAGAAGTTAAAACTTGTTTTTTTTTTTTACCCTACTGCTGCTATTTGCATTTTCTCAATGTGCTTCTGTAGCCCCTATTAATATCTTGTCTCTAATTCTTTCATTTTGTTAACAGGTAAACATGTTAATCGAAATATATTCTTCTCTATGTTCAGGAAGTTAATCTCCAGGATCCCAATTGCTGAGCAGTTCAAATATCTGGTGTAAAGTATATGTGTGAGGAAATACTAAGGTAACTAAAAAATCTGGAGGTGAACATGCTAGTCTTTATTTAACATTATTGATTTCCTTCAGTGTTGAGCTGTAGAGATCTGTACTCTTTATTTTAGCATTATTATGAGTATTTTATTTTAAGTAATATTTAGGATTTTGGTTTGGAAAGAAAACAGTATAGCTCAGCTAGGAAACACCAATTTCCCACCAATAGCCTTGAACATTTTTTCACAAAGCAGGTTACAAAATGAAAAATACTGAAACAACATTATCTTTCTTCAAAGCCATTTGGACAAAGGAGAGGCATCAAAGGAATATTTTGTACTGATGTGATTCTGGGCTGGCTAGTTGCTAGCAGAGCTTTTTTTGTTTTGGGGTCAGTTTTGGCTTAGGCTTAACCAGCTATTGCCTATCTGGAGCATGAAATACCATGCTCATCTGGGACAGTTTATCTCCATTTTCTTTGTAACCTCACATCAGCTAACTGTAGACAGGAATAAGGTCTCCTGCTCTCCATTCTCTTCTCCAGGCTGAACAGTCCCAGCTTACTCAGCCTTTCCTTGTATGCCAGATACTTAGAGCCATAAATCAGCTTTGTGGCCCTTCGCTGGACTCACTTCAGTACGTCCATGTCTCTCTTGTACTGGACAAACCCCTTCTTGTACTAGCAATTCTTAGTATCACAGCAATATTCCCTTCCCCATGGGGTGAGGCTCCTTGTGGTCCATGAGAACTGAGATCAGTAGAGAACTGATACTTTCTTGTATTTCCCTTCACTTTCAAGTGTTGCACTCTGCAAAGCTTAGTCAAAACAATCACAGCAATGCATCACATCTGAATACTGGCTGAAGAAGTGAAGGATTTCTGTGTTCAGCATTGATTAATCTCTGCTATTATTGGCCCAAACAGTAAGATTTTCAAGAAATTTAAATAATTACTGGTGTTTTGGGGCTTTTAAAATTTTTTTTAATAGTTGGTTTGTTGGGTTTTTTTTTGTTGGTTGGTTGGTTTTGGTTTTTTTTTGGATGGTTGTTTTTTTCTCTTCTAAAAATCTCTTTCAAGTATTGTTGGAAATGGTCCTGGCTTTTACTCTTTTGGTCACAGAGAAAGTAAGCGTGGTTTTGAGTCACTTGGTTCTTGTGATTTATGAAATTCTTCTCTTGTTATTTCCACAAGAGCCTTGACATGTTTTACTTTGGTCCTCCTCTGGTTTGAAACAGGTGGTAAACAGACATTTTACAAGAGAAACAATGCATGTCCCCCATCTAGGTCTACAAGCGACTTTTCTGGGCACAGGTATAGCAAACAAAGCATCCACAGTTTAATTTGTTCTGTGCTCAGTAAAAGAGTGATAGTCTTGATGAACTAATGTGATTTTAGTGAGAATGTCCTAAGTACTACTATGCAAATTCAATTTTAATATAGCAATTAATTGTACTCTGATTTCACCAGATGAGATAGTTTGCAGTGCAGTATTACAGCTGGTGCACTGAAACATTATGACCTTTGATGCAGACCTGTGCTTTTGACAGGATCTTCCTATGTAAACCTTGGAAACAGAGTGGGGGCCAGGCATCTGGGAGGGGGGATGTACAGTCTACATTTGATTCTTTACTCTTGTTTTCTACATGGTAGTTGAAGGAATCAAAAGCAGGTGAGTAGAGCATGATTGGTGAATATCTGCAGTGGAGAAACATAGTTTATAAATCTTTCAAGACAAGAATTCCCATTTCCCTCAAGGAAAACACTATCTGTCTCCACTGACCAGCATGACTTATTCCCTTGCACTCAACTCTACTCACAGCTTTTTCCCATTACTTTTAGTATTTCCAAAAGGCAGAGACAGAATAGACCCTCCCATTTTACTAAAAACAGTAGAAATTGCCCCTGTAGTAGTGATGAAACAACTGGCTGTCTTCTCAGATAGATAGGATGGCAACAAGGATACCCCTTATGACCTGCATCGACAACAAAGAAATATGTATTTGCAGAGGTGTTTTGAGGTTGATATGCACTTCTGCACACTGCTACTCACCAACCTGTGCTAAAATGGTCTTCTCACACCTCCCTTAATACATAGGACACGAGTCATTGCACTGCACTGGCCTTCATAGAGAAGGGACAGAGGGCAGAAGGATATTAATTCTTCACAGCAATTGTTAAATACTGACAGTTGTCCTGACTTTGTGAAGAAGTCTCCTCTGACAAGGGGGAAGGTCAAGGCTGGCGTTCAAGTCACTGGATACAAGCACAAGCTGCAGTCCATCTCCTTCCAGGACTTCTGTCCTATCATCAGAAATCTTATTTGCCTTCTTGTGGGATATCTCCATTTCTGCTAGTGGTGCAGCTCTTTTTGTGAACTAAGGGCTCATTCCAGGAAGTGAAAAGAAGGTAAAATATATCCTCGTCCTTCCTGAATACACATCGTCATACCTCATATCTTAGGTTCAGTAAGACAAACTGACAGTTGTCTTACTCGGAAATGAATTTTACAGCAGAAATACAATCATAGGATCATTAAGGTTGGAAATGACCTTAAAGATCATCAAGTCCAACCATCTACTAAACATTATAATGACAACTAAACCATGTCCTGAAGTGCTACATCTAAATATTTTTTGAACACCTCCAGTGATACCACCACCTCCCCAGGCAGCCTTTTCCAATGCCTCACCACTCCCTCCGTAAAGAATATCCAACCTAAACCTTCCCTGGTGCAACTTAAGCCCATTTCCCCTCATCCTAAATACGTTCTGAAAATATCCAGAAAAGACTCCTTTGTTAAGGCCTGGGACTTTGAAGGAGGTTATAACAAATCCTCTCCAATTGCTTTACTAGTGTGTTTCTGATAAACTTTAGAAAATCAAAATAATGGTAAAGGTAGGTTTTAAATAAATGGGACTGGTGCTGACTCATTGTAAATGTGTGAGATGATATTTCACCAAGTTGTGTAAAAGTCATTTGAAATCTAAGACTTTTCTGACAGGAAAATAAATTGGTATAAATCGGTTATAAATAAAAATAGGCCAGAATTTACAATATATTTTACAATCTTTGAATGATTTAAGCTTTGGTAGAGCTTTCCAAGGCTCCTTCAAGTGGGGAGAGAAACTTAATCCTGTGTAAGGTAGCGTTTGCTGAAGATAATGAGAAGAAACTTCCAACATGGCTGAATTACATTGGCTGATTCAGTAAGGCATTTTTTGGTTTATATTTTTATAGACATCATCTTAGCAAGTGCCTTTGGGGCTAGATTTGGCAGAACTACATGGAAAGATTATGAGGAAACTGCTATTTTTCATCCACTCTATTCTACCTCTTGTTTCTGCCATTTCATTTCCACTTCTCATCCACAGTGATACCTGTGATCAGGTTCTGTTGTTCTTGTTTTCAATCAGGATGAACACAGGCAATAAACACCTGAGATAATCCCACAGCTGTTAGCAATTGGATTTCCTTTTTTCTTCAGGAAAGCCTTAAAGCTACTGGATTGGAATCAGAAATGCATTTGGAAGTCAAACATTTTCCTGACTGATGCACATTCTTGCTTTCTAGATGAAACTCCCTTCCCCCCAAGGAGTTAGAACTGCATACAACTCATACAAAACTTGAGCCTTCACTTGTGGCTGCTTCCTGCATAATGTTTTCAGAGCAAATTCACTCTGTAGCATAGATCTCGATTACACATTTATTCCAATTGTTAGATGCATTGTCAGGAGGATAATAAGGATAGTGGGGATGGGGAAGATTTATCTGGCTTGGAAAATCACATTTTGTTCAGACTCCCTGTAGAGCTTCTATTGACTCTGCTGCCAGCAGAGATTAGTTCAGTGCAATACTGTTAAATACGCAGCCCAGCACTTCCCACTATTTAAGTGGTTCAAATAATTAGCAGTTCTCAGCCTCTCCATTTACTACTTTTTTTTTTTTTTTGTCCAGCTGCCAGACTTATTTTTAAAAACATATCTACATGGATCTGTATGTCACTTCAACACTTTTGAATTCAAAGGCTTCTACTGGACAGTGGATCACTTTGAATAAATATTTTACATAGTGCAACATCTTCAGGAGACTATTAAAGGTGTTAAATTTCAGCCTATTCACAAAATTACATAAGCCAAGTTTCATATGTAGATCAATTTATTCATTTATATTCAGACACACAACTGCTATATCTACAGAGGTCTGTATCATATGGTGGCATGAATATAATAAATTATTTGCCAAATCTCTTTCAATAGAATTTATTTCTACTGACAGTAGAGAGACCCTAATGGTATTTAGTCCTATCTTGACTTTATCAACTAAAAGTATATAGAAAAGTCTCAATGTTTGCTGTCAGGCGGGGGGAATTGCATCCCTTCAGATAGGCTGACATGTAGCAGAGGAAGGAAAGCAGATGAAGGAAAGGTATGGCTAAATTTCCAAAGTGTATTACAGTACTCAAGTTCTCAGCTTTATATAAAACCCAAAGGGTTACGCTTCAAGACAGAAATATTACGGAGTACACTACTTCTGGGTGTTTCATTATATTGTGTACGAGCAGCACTTCCTCTGCATTGGTTTGTACAGTGTAATGTAAGATTTTTCTTCTTCTATCTTCTTCTCATCTGGCCGAATGATACTCTGGTTTCACGGTAGAACAGGCTCAGAATTTCAAAGATATGTGGGAAAAATGATGGTGGAGAGGAAGTACACGATATCTTTAAACAGTCTACCTAAGAGCAAGAATTGCTTCAGACAGTAAGAAAAAATGAAAAATGGGAATCTAAGTTATTGTTAAAAAATTAAATAGAACTGAGATCCTTCTGAAAGACCATCTGTCAGTCAGTTCAACTTCTTTTCCTCCTTTTCATATGCCCACTTTCCCCCAAAATGATCCATATGAGGAACAAAGAAACAGCCCATACTTTGGCTGTAGCATGAGAAGAATGCAGATCCATCACTAAATGAACTAGTAATTAATTATTAACTTTGATTTATGTACTTCATCCTGACAGAACTCTCAGTCTGATACTTCTCTTCAGAGAATTGCCCCTGTGAACTTGCTCTCTCTTTGCTTAGTCTGTTTTGAAACTGCGAGTGACTCCAGGGCATAAAATGGCAGATATTAACTGGGAGCTGTGAACATCACACAGCTGAAGTCTAACCCTGTAAAAGTGATCGCCCTGAAATTCTCCGACCTTAGTATCATTGTATGCTCCTGGGCAAAGGGTCTTTACACTGGTAGCTGTGGAAAATCAATCTCAGATCCTTAAAGATGGGAGTGCTGTCACTAAAGGTCACTGAAAGTTACTAGCTGCTTTTCACTGCTAGCATTTTGAGGAGAAATTCTAAAAATCAAACACTGTTTTGGTGATTGTACACGAGTTCAAGTGTTTGTGCCACAGTTTCATCTGTGATGTTTAATTTTTGGTGCCATCATCTGAGGAAACCTTCTCTCTTTGTACACTGTTGTTGTTACCTTTCCTAAGCTTTTTAAAGTCTTTGGGAGTCATCCATAAAATTGTGCATGTTGTGGGTTCTCATTCCAGAGTCCAGACAGTGAAATTGAGAGGGACAGATGTTCATATTATTTTAGTCCAATAATTTACTTTGTGAAGTCTTCATCAAACCAAAGACCTGAATTCAGTGAGAATATCTTATTTTATTTAATTGAAACAAATCAGTCTCAAAATCAGAACAGCCCAGGAAAAAAACAAGGATAAATAAGCACAACTGACAACTAGGTAGTGCATATGTATACCATCATATCAGCACTTGTGCTTCCTGCTAGGTATAACAAGCAGTGATTGAGTTAAATCATTATGTCTTTGTTAGTCTCTGGATGAGTCATATTTTAGAAAAATAATAAAAAACAAAAACTACCAAAGGAAGAAAAAAACAGTACAGATGTTTAAACATGGAATTAATTATGAAAAAAAGCCATCACTCCCTGTGTCTTAGCTAAATCTCTATAATCCTTCAGTGTCTTTGGCAACTCTTGAATCCCTCTGGAGTGTGGGCATAGTAACAGCTATTTGTATAATTCATTATGAATTTGAGGCTTTCATATTTTCTTTGTGTTTTAACCATTGCAAGTCCAGTCTTTTTAACACTCAAACCTGATGAAGATTACTGTCCACATATTTGGAAAATAAAAAGATATTCTTGCCTTCTGTTTTTCTTTGGCTGTTCAATATCTCTTTCAGCTTCAATTTGTTGCACACCAACAAATAATAACCCTGCCCAGATATTCCTGTATCTTCTTCCAAAATTTGTAATATTGCAATTATTAATTTGAATGAATGTTATTTATAATCCCTGGTGCCAGTCCTGAAGACACAGATTACAGGAGTTAAAGGAAAATAGTGGTTAAAATGCAGTAATGCTCTCTAGGATATTCGTAAATCTTTTTCAGTCTGTGTTTGATGACAAATACTTGTAGGAAATGTCCTGCATATAGCTTTAAATGAGATATTACAGTTTTATATTTTAATCAGCAGTAGCAAATTCTTGTTACCATTAAATGCTTATCACAACTGACATATTTAAACAAAGAAGCTTGACTGAAATGTTATTCTAGCCATTCTGGCATTGGGCTTTCTTGGGTTTATAATAAATTATTTCACTCATAGTGTGGGATGCAGACTTTTAAATATAGGTTTCAGGCTGTCTTTCCAGTAGGGTTTGGACTCTGTAAACTTTGTTTCACATTTCCTGATCCCAGCTGGGTGTCTCAGATACCACAGAGCATCTGAGAAATTTAGTTCTGAACACCAGTGTTCAGGCAATTGAACACTACTCATTCTGTGTCTTACCTGACAGTTGATCTGTCTTGGGGAAATGAAGTCAGAAAAAAGAGGAAGAGGATACAAATCTGTTATGATTTTCATAATTGGTATAATTTTAAAAGGTCTTGAAGTTACTTAACTAACTTCTGAATGTTAAGTCTTCAATCATTCCTACTTTTCCTATGCATCAGGACTACATGGAAGTCTTAGAGTGTCACTTAAATGGTTGGGAGAAAGTTCTGGAGTTCTCTTATACAGCCTCTTCCTTAAAGTATCAATGTTGCTGACACTAGACGAGGGGTGCATGGCTGTACTGAGTTGTCCTGAATGCCTCCAAGGATGGAGATTTGTCAAGCCTCCCTGGGAAGCCTGAGCCAGGCCCACACTGCTGTAACAGTGAAACAGATATCCCTCATGTCCAGGCAGAATGTCTCAAGCTAGGAACTGTGAGTGTGGTTTCTTGTTACACCATCTGTTGTTACCAAGAAGAGTTTCACTCTGCTGCTTCTGTAAGTCTCCTTCAAGCAGCTGCTGACAACTATTAGATTTTTCCTCTATCTCCTCTTCATCAGACTAAACAAGCATGTTTTCATCAGCCCTTCCCTATGGGCCATGAGCTCTATGTCTGTCATCTTGGTAGTCCTCTACTAGACTCTCCAGTTTCTCAGTATTTCTCTTGAACTGGGGCAGGGCTAAAACTGGACACAGAATATTTGGTGTTGCCTTGACAGTGTTAAATGTGAGGGGACACCACCTTGTCTTCTGCAGATGACAGTCGCCCTAAGGTATCCCAGGGTGCAGTTTACACTAATTGCATTGAGAACACATGGTTGGCTGATGTCTAGTCAGGTACCAACAGTAGCTCCCTGGTTTTTAGGCATGGCTGCTACTGAGCCTGTCATTTTCCAGCTTGTACTGTTGTACAGGGTTATCCCACCTGGGCATAGAGTTTTGCACTTCTGATTTCTAAACACCATGTGATTTCTGCTGGCCCAGTTCTCACACCTGTTAGGGTCCTTCTGGACTGAGACTTTATAATGCACAGATTTGCTAAGATTTTACTTGTTCTCCATATACAAGTCAACAATGAAGACAGTTAACAAGATTGCATTAGTACTGACCTCTGGGTAAGGTACCATGCTTACAGTCTTGCAGAGAATTCACCGCTGTATCTGATTTACTTTATTTCCCTTTCAATAGTTTGTTTTTTGTTCACATGTATCAGACCACATTGACACTGTACATTCTCAATTTCAGTGGTCCTCTTAAAAACAAAATAAAGACAATTCAGGTGTAAGTGCTGAAAAGATATGCCTTCCACAGGAAACAGCCAAGTGAACTCAGTAACTTTGAAAGCATAGAGAAAACAAAAATTTATATGTGGACTTAGGTACTATATTTTTGTAATTAAATATCATGTTATTCATGAAATTTATGGCTTGTACAGTCTCCAGATAATGCACTGATTTCTAAAGTCAGATACTTGACATAGGTGATAAGGCAGAAGCTGTATTTTATTGCTAAATTCAATAAAGCAAGATAGGAACAGAGAAACACACTTCTGGTCACACATACCTTTCTCCAGTAGGTACTTCATCTCTTCTCAAAAGGACCTTTGACTCTTAAAAAGGGATTCATCTCACCTGTTAGAATTGTATAGTGCAGATACTAAGGATACTGTTAAAATTGATGTAGGGAAATAAGTATTTTTGGGGCATAATTCCTCTGACTAAATGTAGAAATCCACTTTAGGTCTCCTTTTTCTTTTTCTTGGTTATATATAGGACGTTCTTATTGATTTAATTGTGGAGCTAAAAGTTGAAAATGCAGGTGATAAAAAGAACAGTCTTAGAATCAGAGAGGAAAGGAGTCAGGAGGAACCTGGAGAGGGATGACAGAACTCAATAGTATACAGAATCCATATAGAAAATTAAATGAACTTCTACTCAGTTGGGCAAGACTGACTCCATCACTGTAAATAAGCCACTTACATATCTGCAATTTTAATATTTGAACATACACCCAGTATTTTAATTTCCTGTATCCCTATAGAACTGAACAGAGAGCCTGGATCACTGATAGGTAGATACCTACTGGTATTACATCAAATATACTTTATGTGAATAATGAGGTGCATGTAAAAATAATACAGCACAACTAGCTACAGTCTTTCACTTTTTTTGCAGTGAGTATTAGAAGAAAAGACATTTCCTGTTATATATGATCTCCTACCCTTGCAAACTTCCCTTCTGCTTGACACAGATCTTCTTTTGCAATCCTCAGCACTATTTTGGGGTGGAAGAGCCAGGAGACGCTTCTGAGAACACCCGAAGGCCTTTTTAGGCTATGGAATTATGTCTCTGGATTTCACTGGAAACAGGATCTTTCACACTAGCTAGAAATCATAATTTGTTTGAAATACAGATATTTTCTGCTGTTTCATATTCTCTTATTACAGAGAATCCCTAGTCTGGGAACTGGACACTTGCCCAATTGATCTCAATGGGAATTTGTGCAGTGAAGAAAAGATATAGTTTATGTAATGTTGCATATGATAAAGCTCCTTAATGAAAACATATTTTTATTGCCAATAAAACATACCCCTCTTGCGTATAGTAAAGTGCTGTAGGTTCCATGGAGGGATCTGGCATGGGTTACTCAGATAATATTTCTTCTTTGGCAAGCTGTTCAAGGTCCTGCCTCAAAATCCAAAGTGGTAATGTATACTTTTGGCAACTAATAAGATGGTTAAAGTTTCTGCCTCTTTTAAGGATTGTGTAAAACTCACAGCATATTTCTTCTGACTGCAGAATTTTTAAGAATCGTTTGCTGACTGTGGCACAGAATTACTCAAAGAAAATTTGTCAAGAAATTGGCACTATTTACAGTGCAGCCAGTAGGTGTGGCAGTTAACATTTAATTACATATTTAAAAGCCTATGTTTTTCTATGAACACTCAAACAAGTTAAAAAAAATATCACTTTTTATTAATAACACTAATGCCTGGTCTGGCTATTGTTCCTCATGACAGGTGGTATTGCTCGGATCACCAAAAGGGTACTAAAGCCAGACTGATCATTTTCTGAACACTTATGTTTTTTCAGCTTGATGGACTTCAAATTTGAACTTCAGTTCAAAATTGTCTCACTTTGTGCCATTGTAATTTTATGCAATTGCATATTTTCATGCAGTTGCAGGTCTTTTATTAGGCATTGGATATTTTTTTTTTATGATACATGTACCCTCTCCCTCAACTTCCCTCCCTTCCTTCTTCCCTCCCATAAACAGTAAACAATAACTTATAGTTTAGTTAGCTAAAACTTAAATATTAAATTTGAATATTAAAATTAACAGCTTTGTGATAAAGAATTTACTTCCCAATGCAAGAATATAAATTGAACAAGATCAGCACTATGCTGTCAGAGAAGAGGGTAGTCCTCCCTTCCTTCAGCCATCTTTTCCTACCAGCTCAGAAAGCTGATTCTGATTTTTTTTCCTTTTGGTTAATTTTCATCTAGATACTTCCATTTTCTAGCTCACTGCATGACTAGCAAGTGCTAACAACAGTGGAGGTGAAGCAGAAGAAACTAATGTCCACTAGAACGATATCAAAGATACTGGAACTTAGCATTTTGGATGAATTACACAGTGTCCTAAGTCAAAGTGACAACATTACCAAATCTCATTACCTTCAAGAAATTAACTTAATCATGCACACACAAGCTTTGCTGAATTTCAGTCATAAACAAGTTTTTTTTGAGATTCAGAGGCTGAAGTTGTATGCTCTAGATGTGCTTAGTTCCATGAAATCAAACCAGAATGAACAGGATGAACTCAAATCAAGCTGTTTTTCAGTTTATGATGAATTTTCTTTGCAGCTTCCAGCTTTTGGGCCCTTCTACCCCTCCAGCACTTCAGTTTTTCCTTAAAGCTATACATTAAATCCAGAATCTTTTTAACTGCAAAACCTTGATGCTTTCTATATTTTGTATATAAATAGTGTATTTCTATTTCTACCTCATTGTGAAATATCTTCTTGCAAGTGGTCTTTCTGGTTAATGTTTTTTGTCTCAAAAAATACACAGATAATATTTTTCAGCTCATTTATTATATTTATAGTTTATAATTAAAAAAAAAGAAAAAAAATATAAACTGTAGCAAAACCTGATTTTAGGGCTTAGAAACTGACTGCTTACTAGATCAAAACAGAATTATTCCAGAGTTTCTCTACAGTTTGAAAGCAGCACTAAATTAAGTGCTATCTTCTCTATCATGCTGCCAGTGCTGCTAAGAAATACATTAGAAATAAGATGCCACAGTAACTCTTTTGCACCTTAATTCCCGCAAAGCTTCTAGCATTTTTTCCTTGCAACCTAGGGTTTCTTTAGTACAGGAAGAAGCACAGAGAATATTTTTGAGAGGGCAAAAGGATAATTTGTAACAGGCTACTTGACCTATTCCTCAACTAGTAAGATCAATTCTACCCTCTGTGATACATAAATGTCATGGGGAGTTAATCATCACAGTTTTTGGTCTTTATACAGTTCCCATCATGCTTGATGCAACATGGGTTCCCTCAATCTAATATTTCTTCTCAAATTCATATTGCTCATCAAGTCCATGTTATCCCACAGAATTATTGCTTTGGGCTTTGTAGTAATGCATCACATGGTCCAGTGGGCACAACACTGAATAAATAACATATTAGGAGTCTACAAAAATTCTAATCTTTAGAGGTGATTTTCATTATCCATTTTGTCCATTAATGTGATTGGAATTTGTAATCAGGTAGACTAGACAGCTTCCAGATAAACAAACATAGCTCTCTTTTTTTTTTTGAAAAAAAATTTTCTGAAACCAGAATCAGAATTTCTATGTCACTTAAAAAAATTGAGAGCATTAGCTTTCTGCCACTATATCTGTAATATCTAGTTTCCCTGAGTGCTCCACAGTTCAACCTTTTCCTGCAGTTGTTTTTGACACCTGTTTCTCATGAGTGATCCCTAGCCAATGCCAACAAGGCCTGACTGAGCAAGGTTGCTGCAGGGACAGTAGGTGTGATCAGGGCTTGCAAATCACCTGCCATACACAGGTAGGAAATGAACTTGTTTAAAATTCAGCTGTTTTTCTCAGACAAATGATTTTGAGTGAGATTTCATCTTCATCCTCCCAGAAAAACCTCTATAGAATATAAATATTTGTGGGGAGGGTGTCACAGCAGTTTCTAAGTTTCACTATTTTTCCAACTAATATCACACATTAGGAAAGATGGAGAAACAGAAACCATGATCTGTATTCATTTTTGGATGTGGGCACTTAGAATGTTTTTCTAGCTTATGGTGATATCATATTGATGCACAAAAATAAATAGCACAAACCGAATACTTTGTTTTACGTGAAGCATGGCTGTTCTGAATTACACAGAGAGGTTCACCCTGACATTTATACCTTTCAAAATACCTTTCTTGCATTCAAGAGCTAATGTTAAATAATCAGCTGGACTGCAACAGAAAGAATAGTTGTTTCTTTGTGGACCAGAAGCAGTTAACTTGTGAATCCAGTGGGGGGGAAAAAAAAATTGGAGATGGGGATGAAATGAAAACTTGCTTCTGAATGCTGCCTGATATGGACGGATTTGAAAAAAGTGGAGGAAAACAGTTGTGTTGGATTAGAAATAACACTTAGAAACATCAAGCTGTGAGTTGTGAGCATATACCAAACTAAGCCTGTGAGCTGGGGTTTTGCTATAGAACAATCTCTAGAAACAATTATAATGATCCATGCCATGAATTACATGATTTATGACATTTTATGGCTGAAAAGAATTAGTACTCTACAGGTGTGATAAATTCATCTGCCATCCACCAGAAAGAAAGAGGAATTCATATAGTTTCCTCTGCATCACTCCATCCATTTCAGCTGACTTCCAAACATCATTCAGGCATGCAAGATTTCCCAGCCACTTGTACAGCCTCCTGTAATAATTCTTTTACAGTAACTTAGTCTTCCTGTTACCATCATAGAAATCTTAGAAATGTCTGGGTTGGAAGGGACCTCTAGAGGCCATCCAGTCCAACCCCCCTGCTGACAGCAGGGACATCCTCAA
>JANHFX010019637.1:54107-73930 GCA_027560015.1 Chloroceryle amazona
GGCTGAACAATCCCAGCTCCCTCAGCCTGTCCTCATAGGAGAGGTGTTCCAGCCCCCTGATCATCCTTGTGGCCCTCACCTTTGTGGCCCATAAGAAGGTCCATGTCCTTCCTATGCTGAGGGCTCCAGATCTGGATGCAGTATTCCACACGAATTAGTTGGAATGTACTTTATAACTGCCCATTGCTTCAGCCCATCCTAGCCGTTCGAATTGATAGATAGGAAGTTTACGTTTTCTGAAGCATTCGTGACCTTTTTTTGTTATATTGCATCCTGCCATTCAGTCACCACTGGAAGTGAATGAAGAGTATTGTTTGCCAATAGAAAGGCAAGAGGACTTTGTAGTGATCGATCATCTATTTTTAGTTTCATCAGATTTTAGCACAAAGTAACAGATGATGTAATCATTGTAGTCAGTATAGCTGGCAAACACTGCCAGTGTGAATAAATAGCATTGCACCACTCATTTTCTTCAACGATGAAAATGATTTATTTTCAATGCAATAGTGTGCTGGTGCTTAAGTTTAACTTATCTAAAAGCATACCAGTAGCTCTGCATTCTGGTCTTATAAATGCCACAGTAACAACATATTTAACATGTATAACTGTATTTATCCTCATACTTAAGTTCAAACATGTGCAACTATAGTATGTTAAACACTGTTAGAAGGAAGTGCTGAGGAATCTTTACATAATCCTGTTGGAACAGAAAATCTAGATGACCTTCCTTGAAAGCCCAGGGAGTGATGTGTTTAATTATCAGTGACCCATTAGCCCAATTATTCAGCTTTCCATCTGCAAATGTGTCTACTGGGACCAGCTTTCAACTTTCAACAAAAGGAAGACTTAAACTAATCCTTCTGTATTACCTTGTCTGAGATGCTCCGCCTGCACCACCAGTCCCTAATCCTTGTGGTTCCATGTGCTAATTAGCTCCATGTATTAGGAACTTAACCTGGGATGGGTCAGCCATATCACTTGTAGTAAACTGGGCTGTTGGACAAGCTTGTCAAGGGAGCACTTGTTCCTTTCTGTTCTTCTTCCCTCGCCTGGTATAGATGTTTGTGTTATGGTCAAGAAAGCTGCCCTGCATGGACCTGTTTCTCTCCTGTGACTTTCAGGGGAATGTAGGCTGGGCCAGAGATGTGCATTTAGTCAAAGGAATCCTCTGTCTTATTAAACATCTTAACATTGCTAAATTTCCAGGCCAATAACTGATAAGTAATGCACAATCACAATATAAAACTGAAGCAAATATTCTTGCAGCTTTTAGAAGAAAGAAGGCTCATATACATCATTCATCTTCTCTGTATCTTTTCCTATTCTGTCAAGAGAAGGCTGATGTAGTATATATCAGATAACTGGTTTAAATTTTCCTCTCTGCAGGTTGTGGCCCTATGAATCTAAGACTAGTTATCACCTTAGATGAAAATGATAGTGCTAGAAGATTTTCAAGGAATTACAGATGAAGGTGTTGCCCCTTGTGAGTGAAATAAGATAAGGATGTTCAGACTTTCATGACTTTTACTATTTCCCTAAGATCATCAAGCTTTGGTAGTATCTTGAGACAGTATGACCTCTAGGTTTTTCTAACAGATGTCCATGGTCAAAAGCAATGCCTAATTTAAAGACCTTGACAGAGGTATATACAACATTTCCTCTTTTCTTATGCACTGAATTTCTCCATCAAAGGTACATTTCCTTGATGTCTAGTAGATTTAAACACCCAAAAGACAAAGCACGGCTGTTAGCAATGAAGGAAAACAGAAAAATGAGAGGGTCTTGCATAGCACTTGGATTAAAAGCATTCAGCGATTTTCAAAGAAAGAGAGAAACCGCAACTGTAGTAGTGTAATAATAATATTTCTCTTTGCAGGCTGAAGAATTTTGTCTTGATGGAGTAGAATTTAACCTGATGTTTTTAACTTAGAGTTATGAAAAACCTTATATATATATACACAAAAAAAAAAGGGAAAATATGTGCAATATATATTTTATTTAAATATATATACATTGTTATATTTATACATACATCAATATATTATCAAGATTCATTTGATAAGAGGATTGTTTCATTTTGCATTAAATGGAGGAGGAGCAACTGCCTGGAACCAAATGCAGCTGCCTGGAACCGAATGCAGTTCAAGAAATTACTCAGAAAAGTTTGTAAGACTAGAAACTCTCCTCCCAACTTCAGTGTAATCATGCACTGTAGTACAACAAGCTTCTCAGTTATTCAGTACTGTATCAGTTGTTCTACACTCAGGAATGTTCATAATATCCTTGTCAGTCTTCAAGACTACAAAGACAATTTTTTTTTTTTTTTCAGCATGCAGTTTCCATGAGTTTTTTCCAAGTTAAAGACCTTAGCATGGTCTTTTGAAATTTTCAGCTTTTACCTGTAGGCATTTTTTTGCCTAATTTATGCTGTACCTAGAGGTCTTACTGTCTCAAGATAGATTACACAAGTTTTACAGAGAGGAAATAACAACCCTGTGTTTCACTTTTCACTTTGATAAGCTAAACAAGCATGAAGTTGCTTCTTGAGTCCAACCATTTGTAGACTGCCTACTTGTATGCTTGTGAAGACCAGTGTCATGCAGTATCAGACACTGTGGTTTAGAGAGTCATAATGCAGCGGAAAAGGCAGGAGGTGTAAATGGAGTAACAGTTCATTTAACAGATGCCTCACAAACATAGCTTATAGGTAGGTTATCACTTTGCCAACTTGTAGCTGCTGTTGATTATTCAGTAGGGTCCTACATGAATATACAGCATTTATTTGGAGTCTAAAAGGAAACTGTTGCCTTTAAACACATGCCAGCCACAAGAAAACTCATTTAGCACATATACAAATCACTCAAAATATTTTTGGATTTTTTTTGGTTCGTGTTGTTAAATTTAGACATTTGCATACACATGTGAGCTCTGCTCAGTGCAAGGAGCATTCTTTGGAATCTGTTTTTCAATAAACACTGCTGTGAAGGGTGAAGAACAGCAGTTTAAGATTTGATGGAAGTTACATAGCTTGTTAAAATGCTTGTCAGACAGAAGAACTTATATACTCAGATAAAATATAAAGCACTTGATGCTGGTCAGAGTTCAGTGCAACCAGCTTGTGATATTAAAATGCAAGGGCTAGTTTTCATTTGCTCCTTGAATTGGCTTTATGTACAAGGACCTTTTAAGGGATATTTCCATTTTAATTATTAAAATTGTTGACTTAGCCTGCATTGTTCAGTCCTGAAGATTTCAGGTATGCAGTAGCTGCATTTCTCAATGAAACTAATTTGCTTGCCTTTTCTTGTTGGGTTCTTAATTTGGACCCAAGTGTCTTCATTTTAATTGAAAAAAACAATTAGTATTCTTCATGGAAGCTTGCATGGTTTATCTTCATTTAATAATCGGTTGTGTAATTGGTGTTTAGATAGAATTTAACTGGGAAAATTGCAGCATTTTGCTTATGTGGGGTTATTTGAATACTGAAACTGCAGCTTCCTATAAAGCAATCGATTCCTTGAGGGCACACAAATCCTTGCCTGACCTTTCAAAATAAATTAGCAACAGAATCCAAGGGTTGATATTTTTGATGTAAAGGTTGCAATGAATGCCATCTGTCGGGTATCAGAAGGATTTAATGAAGGCCTCTTTTACATCAGGTGCTCTCTGAGTCCAGGAGGATGCTCTGGGGGCTGTACTGCAACCCAGCCTGTATATTCCAGTCAGGCTGGACAATTTGCCTTCCTATGACTTAATGAGAAAATCTATCTAAAAGCAGCGAAATACTGCAGTCTCCAATCTTTTCACAATTTATGAATTATTCCCCTGTGATGGCTTGCTGAACGCTGTTAGTGTCTGCTGAGTCTGGCAGTCTGATGGAGGGGACGCTGCTGCAGCTTTGTGCAACCAGGTCCAGCCAGTAGCAGGGCCAAGCACATGCTCCCATAGACCAACACACAAGCATGCAGGTGGGTCTCAGTTGACCCCCAGAGCCTACAGTCCTTCAGGCAGTTGGCTTGGACCCTATTGTCCCTTCAGCAGCCAGCTCAGTCCCTCCAGTCACTGTCATTATGGAGACATGGACCTCAAGCCCCTGGTTCACTCTGTGTCACTCTACATAAAGTCTAGTAATACAGTGCAATCTCCATCCTTGGAGAAATTCAAAACCCAGCTGGGCATGACTAGGCAACCTGTGGTAGGTGACCCTGCTTTGAGCAGAGGGTTGGACAAGACCATCACCAGAGTTCCCTTCCCACCTCAGCCAGACTGTGATTCTTCAATGCATAATAGTTTTTCATTTTTGGAGAACTAATCCTCTTTCTAGGATTATCCTCTTCCTGGTAGGTACAAATAGAAATAGTGTATTGACAAACCAAATGGATTAGTTTAGTCTGTGTTTAGGCTATGACTGTGACAGTGGATAGAAAGATTTCACAGAATTGTATTGATATGAAGGGTGGTTCTCTGGACCACCTTCATCTTGGAGAGGGTAAACTGATGTCAGACGGAGCCGAGAGAGCTCATCTCTGTGCACCCACTACTTGAGACAATACTCTCCAAATTCAAATGCAGAACAAAAAGGCTAAGATGTCTGGTCTTATTACTTATCTAAGAAGACACAATGAATAAAAGTTAGGGTTTTTTTTCTTATGTCATCACCTTTTATATCAAAATACATGAAAAGTGCCCATTTCTTTTTATCCTGTTCTCTTTGTAATGGTTCTGAAACTGAAATCCTTTCAACTGCAACAGAAATAATTTGTCAGCTTGAAATTGGAGCATTTAATACAGTAACTGTTATTATGTAACTAGTTCCATTTTTATTAGAGAATGCCTGTGCCACAGCAACTTTCTATAAGAAATACATAAATGAGGTTTTGAAACTCAGTTTCAAAAATCAGGTTTTATAAATTTAGGTTTGAAATATCTTTTTCACTACCTTTAAAGGAATTTCAGACTAATACTGAAATTAAATCAATTTTAGAGATAGTCTAATACATAGAATTCTTCCCTCCTAGTATTCATGATAGAATATTTGCTGGTTTGGAAATCTCATTTATTGAAGAAATCTTTAAAAGGAAATGCAAAATCAAATTTGAGCTTTAAACACTTAAGGTTAGATTTTCAAGGACTGTTAGTGAATGACCAAATAAATTATGACTGTTACATAGGTCAGCATATTTGACCAAGACCATTAATAAACAGAGTTAAAGTTCCTAGAATAAGAGACCAGAATACTAATTTCTGCATTTTCATTACCTGCTGCACTGGAGTCCCTGGGAGAATAAGTACAAATTGGACATCTGCTGAAATTGTGTTAACAGCAGTGTGACTGGGCAATGCACTCCAGAAAAGAGCAAGCGAAATATTAAATGAATTTACAGAGAAGCATTTTTACAGATCTTAAAATCAGCTAGAAGAAGATTCTGAATTCTTCAAGAATATTTTAAAAATACATTGTTTTAAAAAACCATAATGGTGACCTCCTGAATGACCTCAGGAGCTACATACTTTTTAATCTGAAGAGACACAGATGCTTTTCATGTTGCAGATCTATAAAAGCTTTCACTCATGTGAGCACAAGGACAAAATGATAATGCTAGCCAGCCATTAATTATATAGGTACATAGCAATGACAGATGGGAGGAGCTTTATGCAATCCTTGAACACTTAGCAGTTGTTGAGCTGCTGTCTATACAGTGTGTTCAGTGCATTTCTGAAGGGCAAAAAATGTCTCCTTCATCTATGTCCTGATCTGAGACCAGAACTAATTCTGTTCAGTGATTTTACTTTTCAGCTCAGCTCTTCTAACTGCACTGTCTGAAGTCAGCAGCCTGTTTTCCCAGGCAATGTCTGCTTCTAGCAGTGATAACACCCCGTGTTTAGAGTTACCAGAAAGGACTGATGTGCAGACCAAGGCCACTGCTGGATCTTGTGTACCACACTGTGAGGTGCAGAAAGTAAAATGCTGCACCTGCAGGGAGGAGCGAACAGGACGGGTGACCCCAAACTGACCAACGAGGTATCCATCCCATACACGTCATATTTGGTATAAAGATGAGGGATCATGAGGGCCTTGCTCTGCTCCAGTCTTTTTCTGGCTTATTCCTCTCTCCTTCAATGGCCAGCATCTGAGAAGGACTGTCCATTCTGCCTTCAATCCTGATCTGTGTGTTCCTGAATCCAGGACCAGAATCCAGCTCCTGAACACAGCTCCCATCTGCTGATGGGCCCAGCCTGGGACTTTCCTGGTGCCTGCTCCACAGCCTCAGTGGTGACAGTGATGTAATTGCCACCAGAGGCGTCGGGTTCAGTACTGCTTTTGTGTATATTTGTATATATTCCCTTTTCTTGTTATTATTATTTTCATTGTCATTAAAGCTTCTAATCGCTAAGTCTCTCTCCCTTATTCCCTTTCTAGTCCCATTTGGGGAGGGAGGGGGCTTAACAGAAAGCATCAGTTATAGGTCTAGCCAGCTGCCCTGACCCTAAACTGTGACAACCTGTTAAATAAGAGCACTACTTCATTTGGTAGGAAATACTGTTGCTCTGAAATAGGTTGCTCTGAGCAACCTGGTGTAGTGGGAGTTGTCCCTGCCCATATCCAGGGGGCTGGAACTTTAGGGTCCCTTCCAACAGAAGCCATTCTATTCTATGAAAAATATCTCTCTTTTTTTTTTTTTTTTTTTTTTTTTTTTTTTTTTTTTTTTTTTTTAATAATTTTATTTTTTGGTAGGCGCGGCCCAAACCAAAGGGGAAAAATATGCTCATCTGAATGGCTGACTATTCCAACTTGTTGGCATTACTGTATAGAACAAGGCATGCATGCATGAGAAACAGGCTGCAAAGTTGTGTTTCTGTAGTGTATGCTTTCTGTATTTCCCTTATTAGACAGGGAGTCTAGCTAGTGAAGAAGTAGGAAAAAATTTCATGTCCTTATTCAGTCCAAGATCCAGTGAAGGCCTAAGGCAGCTTTAGCTTAACACAAGAACTTTAAATTGAAAGTCAGCTCTCAAAGCTATGGACGTTATATTGCAGATGCAACACAACAAAATTTGCTTCTACCAAGGCTGGAGGAAACACCTGAATTTGTAAGAGTAGATTAAATTTACCCATCTTGACAGGATTTAGGTTCCTCCAGCTGCCCTGCACACAGTAATTAGATACTTAACTCTGCTGTGGTTCAGGTGAGATAAGGAACTTCCTATTCCAGCAAGGAGAAGCTTCAGTAGGACAACTGAGGACATCTCTGCTGGAGCCAAGCCAAGCCCACTGGGGCTGAGACAAGCACAGAGTCTGGGGTAGTGTCCTAATCCAGCTACCAGAAATGCTGTGCTGCTGTCATGCTGCTGCAGCTTCTCAAGGAAGTCACCAGCTCTTCTAGCTCTGGAGTTCAAACTCAGTTATCCCAAAATTACACTTCATTACTTCCCTGACGCTGCTGGAAATGACTGCTAAAATTCACAAGAAGACCTAGCATGGACGGTATCCTGTTGTGGAAGTGTCTGCTGGTAAACCACAGGTTTTAGTTCATCTGTATTCTGAATAATTACTCAGTATCTTCTTTCAAAAGCAGTATTTATTTTTTCATCAAGATAAAGACATATTACATACTGCATAAAGTAAAAAATACTGCTAGGAAAGCTGCACTTAAGTGTGATACAACAAACAAACAAAAATATATAGATTGCACTTGAGAAAGTAGGCTCTATCCCAGAAGAATAAAGAAAAAGCTAGCGTGTGGTTTGAAATTAGAAATCTTTCTGAATTTCCTTTGAAAATGTATTTATTTTTGGGGGATCCAATTCCAGCAATAAAAATGAACCATATTATGTTTTTTTATTAGTTTTTCTTTTTAAGTTAAAATACTATGTAAACAACATAACAATGATTGCATAGACAAAAGAGAAAATAAAGGTATTGAAAAACATTCCTGCAATTCCTGCTAACAAATAAAGTTTTGCTGGTATTTGGTTTCATCAGGGTCACTGGAATTTGCAGCTCGGGTTTTGGGGAGTTTTTCTTAGTTCACGTGAATGTTATCATTCCCACACTGCAATATAAAGTCCACCCGTGACTCTCCTTTACTGTCTGGGGGCACGCTGTCTGTATGGCAGATGGCAGCATGGAACAGTGAATCGGTTCCATTCATTATTAAGGGTCCCAGAAGTAGTATTTTAAATTGTGACAAGTTTAGCCTATGTTTAAGAAAGTAAACCCAACATTAAACAAGAGTATAATCCTTACTATACCAATTTATTTTTACAGCTGAATTTTTCTGCTGGACCCTAGCATCCACTGCTGCCTGCATCAAATTCCATTAGCTAAACTATTAGCTGTTCCGTCTTTACAATGAGTATGACACCATCTACCTTTATGTAGCTCATGTAGACACCCCAATGAGTTTTTACACATAGTCCACCTTTCTACATAGTCAAGAGAAAGAACAGATCCCACACTGGGTGATTTCAACCTAGGGCCTAAGGCACACTTTAGAAGAGCCTCTATTTTCCAATTGCTTGTAGTGGTAACTCAGGCTTCCAGACAAGGCTGGATCCATCAAATTAAGGGTCATAAATATTTCTCCCAGTACAGGGCTGTGGTGGTGAAGACTGGGTAAGCAGGCATAGGTGTGTGGGAGATTGCAGGTGCAGTGGCTGCCTTGTGTACATGTTCCCTTGGGAGGCTGGAACTAAAGGACTACTCAAAGCACAAAGCCACATGAAACTCATGGCTCCTACAACCAGTGCTAACTAGAAGGACAGAGTTCTTAGGCATAATCGGGGTATAATTCAGTCAGGAATATACATTGGAATGCACTGTTTCAAGAGCAATCAGTCCTGCCAAGGTATCGCATATAAATTTATTCCAAAATTAGCTAAAAATTATGGAAGAGCTGGGTCAATCTTTATAAATCTAGAGAGAGAAAAATAATGAAGTCTTCTTTAAGCAGTTCTGAGTTATGAAATGGAGCTGTCAGTATTTGGTTGCAGTGCTGTTCTTTTAATGTGAATTGCTTAGAAAAATGATGAATCACTTCCCAAGTCAGCATTCAGGAGCATTTTTAAATAGACATCTGGAAGCCAGAGAGGAAAAATTAAGATACATAATGAACCCCCCCTCCACGTTTTGAATCTCAAAGTTTAAAGTACAGGAAAGAAAGTAACACAACATTTCTAAAGGATGGTTCAGTAAAGTTGTGCTACAATTATAAAAGAGCACTTATAAAATACTCAAGCTGATATAGAGGGTAAGTCAGAACATTAGGGCACTTCTGTAAGGAAACCATAGTTTGCTAAAACATACAAGGTTAAGGGTCTCAGATTTATATTATACTACATGCCAGTTTCCACTAACTGTAACGCACTATTGTCAAACTACTTCACTCTTTCAGAGAGATAGAAACACAAGAGGCAACACAAACAAGATGAAATGATGCAGCTTATGTCAGCTATTAAACGAGCTGCCCCATTCTCTCTGTTACATTCATGATCAAAACTCCAATTTTTTGCCAGACTTAAACCTGCCTGTATTTTATACTTTTGGAGCAGCATTTAAAACCCTTTAAGGCTAGTCTGGAAGGAATTTTTTTTTCCTTTTTCAGCTAGAGCACTTTCATAATATTTTAAAAGGCATAGGAAGCCATGCTGTAGCTTTTAAAGTGCTTATTTTATTATGAGGTGGTCTTTAATAATATTCTTCCAGAAGCACAATGATGCACATTTCCATGACAAACAGACATTGCTTAATGAGTTAACATGCCTCAGCAATATGCAGTAAAAAAAAAAAATTAACTGTCAACAGTTTAACCATGGCAATACACAGAGCTGAAATGAAACAACTAACCTCAAATAACTAAGATTAATGCATATATGACAAACTTATAATAACCCATATCATATTTAAAACAAACAAACAAACAAACTCCAAACCAAATGAGAATTAAATCTCAAGCACAGTTTTATTTCCCAGTAACACAACTGCAAAACAAATCAATATTTTCAGCAAACAAGTTCCCTATCACCTGCATGGGGAAACACGGCACTCCTCAAACTGCAGTAAGGAGAATGCAAGAGGAAGGTTCTCTCTCCCTTTTCTTGTAGAAGGGACTCCTACTGGGCAACTGTGGGCACCTCTGGGCAAGAGACAGGAGTCCAGTCAGGTGCACTGAGACCAGAATCAGCCCCAGGTCACAGGGATTTACCTGGGGACCTGACGGGTGCCCCTGCTTGCAGAAGCGCCTAGCTGATGGCACCTGTGGAGTCACCATGGTGGAAGTAGCAGCATCTGCACCCCCTCTACTGCCACCAGTGTCCTGGCTTATGCAAAGCATCTACTAATTTCAGCACACAATTTGCTCCAGCACAAACAGTGAGATTTGACTTTATTGGTGTGTCATTTCATGTAGTGATGGATTTTCCTCATTATATCTCACTCCATCGGGCTGGAATGATGGCAAGTTCCCTCTTGGAGTGGGACAAACCATTTTACATTCATATGGGCTCAAATTCTCTCTTCATTTATACCCACAAAACTCCACTGGCCATCAGGAGAGCTGAGCAGGTAGAAGTGTCAGCAGAATTTGAGTGTCAAATCTGGTGAGTGAGAAACAGACACAATGTTGTTTCATTGCCAGCTACCACAAATACCTGTACAACTGGTATTTAATTTCAGTGGGCATTGTGTGCCTAAGGACTACAAGTGAGCTTTGAACCCTCAGAATCTAGATACAGATAACCATAATCCTATATTCTTGGATGCTGATACATATATCTATGATACACCTGTTATCTGCCATGGCTCTAATCAGCACAGCTATGCGGAAACACAGCGATCATTTTTGCTAATTGCAAAGGCAGGCTAGTAGCAAAGTTCAAATGATTAGTGAGTAAAGGTCCTCAGAGCAATCCTGCTTACAAGTACATGTCCAGTAAGCTGCAATTAGTGTGTCTTGTTCTTTTTTTTTTATTTGCATTTATTTATTTATTTATTTATTATCGCGGTGGTCTTGAACTGCAGATACAATCGCAACGCTCATGGTGATCCAGCTGTATATCTATTAATGCCATGTTGTTCCTGGTTCTGCCTTTTCTCCTGGAATGCCCAGCCTCGGGGATGAATTTCAGCACCTGGGAGGATCAACAGAAACCCACTGATTAGAAAATACTGTCAGAGATTTGAGGATGAGAGTGTTTGGGCCCTGAGGGCACCAACAGCCCTTAAGGGTCCTGACCAGCATTAATGTGGACACATTTTTTGGTTTATTTCTAGTTTTTTCTTTCTGCTCTGTGACATCCTGCCGTACTGTTTGTCCTGAAGCTTTGACAGCTTGGATTATTTTCTGCATCAGGTATCTTTATATCATGTAGTTCTTTAACCATGTCCAGAGTCACTCCTTTGCATGTTTCCTTTGGCTTGTCTTTGTAGTCCCATACATATTTGAATTGCTCTGCCTCTTCTCTCACTCCTGTAGTATTTCTGCTATACAGAACAGGGAACATTTTTTTATGCAATATGAAATTTCTGATGCATGTGTCATTAGAACTGGTCCAAAATAAAGGACATGTATGGAGCTTGTGCAAAATATGTGCCAAATTCTGTCAAGCTTCTCTGGAATCTGACTTTAGCTGGCTTATCTTAAAAATCTCTGTCTCAGTTCAAATAATTTCTTAAGAATTTACTGTTAATAAAGTGAAAAAAATCAACCAAACAAAAATTCTTTCCTAGGGAAGTATACATCATGTAAGAGACTTCTGAAAAAGTCATCTATAGGTGAGATAACCCTGAGACCCCTAAATATGAGGGTTGTAGGTTATAAAGAAGATGAAAAAGAGACAATGAACACAAGCTGCAATAAAAGAAATCCTATTTGGGTATATGGAATAAAATACTGAGAGTAGTTAAACACTGGAGCATGTTGCCCAGAGAGGTTGCAGAGACCTTGAGGATAGTTAAAATTAACAGGACAAGGCCCTCATCTAGCTTCAAAATTCAATTTGCTTTAAATAGGAGATTAGGATAGCTGACTCTTAGAGCTGCCTTCAAACTCACATTCTTACATACACCTCTGATTCTCTGAAAATGGTCTTGTGCATATGTGAAAACAGCCATAATGTTGCATCCTATCTAATCTTCTGTGATGGTGTAAGTATGTTAACCATGGACTGGAAAAAGCTGAGGAGGATGTCAGTTTGTCCGGGCATGCTTTGCAGACCCACTATTGGTGTGTAAAAGCTCATATGCCCAGTAGCATGGTGGTGCAGGCTGAGAGAAGGAAATCTTCCGTTTTGTTTCACTAGTTTGCTGTTGATGGGCCTACAGCAGTTTAATGAAAGAGATATTAATTTCCAATTTCTGCCCTGAAGATCAAATACTAGTTTGGATTAGACACAACAAATGAGTTAAGACTAAGAATACTTTAACTCTGGGACAATACATTCTTCCCACAGCACATTGCACAGAAAGATATATGTCACTGTAAAACTTTATACATATAGATGGAGATTATGGAACTGATTTGCTCAAGGCAATCAGCAGAAAAATGGCAGTGGTTTTATATGGTCCTTTCTCTTTTGAAGTCACTTATCTACTGATCAGTTGGGCCGGTTCTGGTCTCTGAGGCCTCAAGCACTTGAGTTCAGAAAACATGCAGTTGTAAGGTGGTAGAGCTAACACATCCCACCTCTTAGCAGACTGTTGTGACTCATGCTAACTTGACTAAGTGACATAGTATATCAGCTAGATTTGTCTTGCTTGTTTAAAAAATGGACAAAAGTCTGTCTTGTCTATCACTTGCCAAAGCCACTGGTCAAGTGGGAAGTGGGACCTAAACGTCTTTAGCATCTCAACCGGGGAAACACTCAACAAAATTTTTTTCAGGACACTTTATTTCTTCCTTATTGATGAGATCAGCAGGTATAAGAAAATATGGACATGAGAAAGGTCTGGAATGCTCAAAAGATTTGTTTTGTGTAGGCAAAAAACCTTGCAGTTTTCAAATTAAAGGAGCAATGTCTGTCATTACTAATCAAAATATGGTACCTCATCTGTTCAGATCATTAATTAGAAAGAGTATATAACTATAACCAGATTGCTCTCATAAAACAGTGAATTGATTATGATCATAAAACTATTAAAGCAACAAAAAAAATCAAGACAGAGGACTTAGTTTATGGTGATACAAAGAAGGATATCAGGGCTTTGTGGCATTTCCTGCGCAGACAGCTCCATAGGAGTATACCAGTATGTTGGATTGGCATTTTACTTTGTAGATAAAACTGAGTATCTGAGAGATTTCAAGGTGAGGTGACTGTGGGCACTGTATAATTTTCCTTGGGGGCAGTGGTGAAGGAAATAGAAAGAAAATGCTAATGTGTTTTCCTGCCAGGAATCTTGCTCACTGATCATGCATTGAACTTGGATGACAGCTTCTCAAGGACTCTCTAAATGAGAGAGCAAAGCCATCATAAAAAAAAACAGTATCTAGAAGCTGAAGCCAGAAAAAACTCAAACTGGAATTAGGGCACACTTGTTTAAGTCAAGCCGACTCGTCACCTGGACAGTCCTCCAAAGACCTGTGGGGTTTCACGCCTGCTTGAGGACATCAAAAAATATCTCTTTCCAGAGAGTATAGTGCAAGTTTGGGTCTTGCTTTTGAGGGAGCAGGGTGTTCTCCAGTGGCCTGTGGAGCACAGGAGGTCAGAGCTGACAGCCTGGCGGCCCCTCTAATCTCAGCAGATCTGTAAAAGAACTTCATGACCGCAGGCTGAGGAGAGCAGTGATGAGTGCTGGGGAAAGGACCCAGGTGGAGATAATCTGTTCACCCTGATCCCTAAGTGGCATTTCTCCAACAGAGGTAGCAACAAAGAGGTGACTCCAGAGAATGATTAATCTGAAACACCACCTCTGGCGGGACTCTGATAACTAAGAAAGGAGCCCAAAGGCTGGACTTGCAGCTTTAGATGGGTAGAGCCAGATGAAGTGAACCACTCCCTCCAGCATTTGCTGATAGTCCTGGACATGTATCATTTACCTTTGAAGTCAGGCAGCATTTAGTTATGATAGTCCATGATGACTGATTTGTGTTTTAATAAAAAAGCAAAGAGAAACAGGAAACCCAGTCAAGACTTCTTAAAAATATCTTTTTTTTTAAAAAAGGGTATCCTGTTACTCATTACTGTTTTTTACTTAATATAATTTACTTTATTTATTAGGAACAACAGTAACATTCTTTCATTCTTTGCTAAAAGCTTGACCGGTAGTTTAAACACAAGTTGAAATCTGAAGCCTCTCTCTCTTTTGTTTTTTGTTTTGTTTTTTTTTTTTTTTTTTGATTAGCTTAAGAAGACCACAGATAATAACGTGACTATGGCTTACGAAATATCTGGTAAGCATCACATTCCAGTGGCAGAGGATGGAGAGCAACTCTGGGTGCTATTTTAGATAGTGAAATTTGTACTTTGCAGAACTTATTTTAAAATCCTGCTATGCAGCATTATCTAATCTCCTTCTGCTCATCTAAAAATACCATCATTCTAGCATGCAAACCAAATTATATTTGTCTGAGATTCATGAAAGAGGAAGCATCAAAAGTGCAAAACATTCAACACAGATCCAAGTTCTGATACAGATGAAAAATCTTACTTCGCAATTTTTGAAAGTTATCTAATCCAAAGGTCATACACAGTTTAGCTGTGCTCTGAGCATAAGAAACCAAGCGTTATGGGAATGTGGTTCATAATTTAGCATAAGGACCTTTACTCTAGTAGGAACATAGCCTAAGATAACAACACAGACCTAAAGCTGTATTCATTCTTACCAGAGATAATCATAGGATATCAGGAATGAGAAAAAAGAGTTCATTTGGTTTCAGCATTCAAACTAAGGGATTACTAAATGTAGATGGGATTATTGATTCCATTTTTTTATTTGTCCAAATAAGAAACATGTAGTTTTAATACAGCAAACATGGGAAACCAATTTCAATTGTCTTCAAACTCAGGCATCTGAAGCAGTCACTAAAGCTATTATGTTTTTGATGTACCTGACAGCCGTAAGATCCTCACTTTTGGTGATCGTGCAATGCATCATGGCTCCAGCTATTCCTTTTTCACTGACCAGATACAGGTGTTTACACTTCCCAAATTGCCTCTCTGCCCAGACATGTATCACAGGATGTCTCACTTGCTTAACTTCCAGATCTCATTCCAAGAACTTTCGTTTTCATCTAATGAAAAAATGAACATTTCTTCTCTCTTTGTACCTCTGTGCTCTCTCTGCTTATCCTGTAACCTAGCAGTCGTTTCTGACTCATTTTTTTCCTTGTATTTGCATTCCAAATAAATCCCATTGCTACTTCTTGTGTAATATTTCTATGCATTAACTGTTCTTGTCAGGTTAATTCTGTGCCTTTATTGCTGTAACAACCTTTTATCTCCTTTATACATGTACTGTCAACTCCAGAACACAGAACAATAAGACCATATTTCTTGCACACTGGTTTGATGACGCTAGCTCTTTTTAATCCATTAGCAAATTTTGTTTGTTGTATCAGCAATTGTACCACTTTTGACCAGTTATCTTATGTTTTCCTATGCAAAGACAGGGTGAGAATTATTGTCTGCTCTCTCAAGTGCCTCCTTAAGGTTTGCTTCTCATTTCTCTGAAAAAAGAAAGAAAAAAAAAGAAAGAAAAAAAGCCCCCACACCACCAAATTGTATTAGTTACATTTCTTAAATACATAGTAACAACTCCTCTGTCTTACTGAAGTCCCATGTTCCCGTTCTTTTGTCCCCAGTAATATTCCTAACTATTTTCCCTTTACAGTGTTGGGTCCAGTTAAATCTATTTCTATGTCCCAGCAACTTGTGCAAAGACAGTATTGTGTACGTACTCTGAAGTGCCTGATACCTCTCTCAGGGCAGCAAGATGTTATGAAGTTGCCACCTTACCACTAACCTAAACAGTGTCATGGAGAATTAATTGCATGTATGTCCTGTGAAGACACCAGACAAGCTTCAGTCAATTTGAAACCCAAATGGAAGTATAATGCTTCAAAAAGGAGGGATGGGACTGGAAGAAGTACCATATAGACAGTGAAAAATGCATCAGTCTTTACAGGATGCAATCAGCTTTCACTGCTTTGATTTTTTCTTTATATGCCTTTTAGCTGTGTTGATCAGCACTGTGTTTGTGGAGGTTTATATGCTGACAAATTCTGGTTGCTACCTTAAGAGCATTTACTCCTCATGGAAACTCATTTCACATCTCATCAGTTACAGCAATGAGATGGGGAAACTGATTTCTTTTTTATCTGAGGTATGTGCACACTGGTTGGATGGCACAGCCACAGCCTGAACTGAACTGAATCCTGGCCTGAGCTCCCCCACACCTCCCCTTAGACTGGGCAATCTCCAAGTTTAGTACATTACACCCCGCCCCCCTCAAAGAGAAGCACCAAACAAATGCACTGCACTGGAAAACACACTTTCATTTCAGCTCCCCTTTAGGAATTTAGACAGCACTACCTGTGACCACTTGATTAAGGTGTGCTGCATCCCCTTCCATATATTGCTTTGTCTTTCCCTAGCACAAAGCCCTGCACCGTAACTCAGTATCACTTATGGTAGGCTGTGTCTGAGACATTCTGAGACACTGCCAGCACTTAGCCTGATTGGTTTGCAGGGTTTGTGGCCCTATGTGGCAAATCATGAGAACCTGTCCATGAGCTCTGGTCTCAAGCAAACTCAGAGGCTGTGGAAAACCACAGAACATAACAAGACTCCTGAAAAAAAACCTCTGCCCATAAAACTATCTGTTTACATTCATTTCTGGAAACTGCTGAGTGTTTTGGTAAAGTTACAGCAAACTTCCAGGTTATAAAAGACACCTGAGATCTCATTATTAGCATTTCCCAGGGAAATAAAGAAAAAGATGTCCCTTACTGTGGCATTCTCGTTTTCTCATTTTCCCTGCTGTTGCATTACTACTTACAATCAGACATGATAGGAAAGAGCTGCACAGTCTGTTCAGGGAACTGGAGCAGCACTCACAGCTTGGGGAAATTAAAGGCTTCATGTGATAGCTATTAGTCCTGTGATACTAGGAGGAAGCACTCGGTGATGAGTACAGTGTGAGGCTTTGAATAGGAACTAAGGGGGAACTAAAAAACATAAAGAGCATAAGGAGAAGGTAGCCTTGAAATCTCTCTGGACTAGAAGCCTCTCTATCAATAAACACATTGGGCATTAGTGTCCCCACAGCTGTTGGCATGTAGCTACTCTGGCTCTGCAAGTCACTGACTACGAAATCTAAAACGAACCTATTGCTTCTGGAAAATTTGCCTTCTTGTAATGCCAGACAACTCTTAATTGGTTTCCAGTAGCATTTTTCCTGTCGAGGACAAGCATATCCATGTGCAGGACAAATAGCTCTTGTGGGTCCAGGAACTCAGCAGATGAAGCTCTAGGACCATGGTTAGGCAAAATCAGCCTGGCAAGAGAAGCAGTCTGGCTTCTGCAGGATTAGTGCCATGGTCCAGCCAATGTGGTGGTGTTCGGACACAGGCTGGACTTGATGATCTCAGAGGTTTTTTCCAGCCTCAATAATTCTGTGATTCAGTTTCATCTACTACAAACACCTGCTCTGCTCCACTTCCACTTTGCTTACACTTCCTTCTGGTGTCTCTTGAAAGTCAAAGTAATTGAGACTTGTGTTTGAATCTGGACTACATTCTCCTGCATCAGAAGACAGATATTTTTAATCAAATTAACAGAGATGGGGATTTCATAAAGTGTGAAGCTCTGTCCTTTGTTATGCAACTAAAGGCTTTTTGGTTAAGGGTAGCGAGTTTCAAGTTGGCTTCAAAAAGAGTAAACCAGCACCATGGCTCTAAAGTCAGCGTGTTGAGAGGCCCTTTCTCAGTGCCTTTACTGCCAAGCATTTAAATACAATTACATCTAAGTGTTGAAGAAGAATAAGGAATAAAATTGATTAGCTGTGCATGGCTAATAATAATAATAGTGGAAAACATTTTGGACTAAAATTAATGGACACATCTTTAGTATGTCATATGTGAATTTATCTGCATGACTTCCACTCATGTTAATGGGAGCCACTTGGCTAAATTTCTGCTCTGTGAGCTGTTAATTCATCCCTAAGGGATTAAGTTTAAATTTAAACTTACAAAAGCCATTTAATGTTAAATGTGAAACACTGTTTTGAAGTCATACGGTTTTCAGAGAACAAAGGAGTAATTAAATAAATTAGGAGTGATGTATTAATATGAATATTGAATTTCTGAATTTAATTATTATTTTGGGATGGTCATGAATTGTGATATCCTGGTTCTAACCAATATCTGGTTAGGGTGATATTCCCAGCACCAGATGCTCCTGAACTCCTGATTAAAAAATAAGTGCTTGAATAACATGTTTATAAACAGCATTTCTTTTTTCTAGCTACTGTCAATAGTTGGCTTAAGTTCTGATACAAAAGTGACCCGTGATTCTTTAGTTTATATTTTACTTCTAGTTCTCTCAGAATCCTTCTGAATTATGCAACAATCGTATTTAAGGGTTGAAATTCCACATAGATGTACTTGGCAAAAAAAAAAAAAAATCTTGTTTATCATTTTAAATTAGTTCCCTTTCAATCTCTCTCTCGTACTCTTAGGGAAAAGATCACTTAGGAAAACCTAATTTTCCTTTAGGTGCTATTCATTGTTTTCCTTCTTTCACTGTGTCCTCTCTTATTCACAGTATTTCTAAATGAAAATATCCAAACCTTTGAGACACTTTGCTTACAAATGTTTTTGATGTTTCGCTTCTCCTGTATCTTTCTTGATGTAGGATTTCTGCTTCTGTGTATCTTTTCTACTCCTGCCTGTATCCTTATAAACACCGAGTCAAAATCCAATATAAGTACCTCATCAATTTATCCAGGCCATAATATTTGCTGTGTTATTAACTGTTAACCTCTATTCCTGCTGTCACTTGTTTGTTTTTTTTTCCTGTCACCCTGCACCACATAAGGTTTTCCTGAAGCTCTTCATAGTGATTGTCTACTTGACCTTTAGTCCAATTTTCAGCCTTGCTTCTTCCTTCTCCCCTCACACAAAGTGTTATATAAATAAATAGTTGAGAGTACTCCCACTAATGCTTGCTGCTTTTCTAAACCGCACTTATAAGTACTTACATAGGCCTTCTGAAATCCCTTGCAGCCTTCTCTGCTACTGAAGTATGTTATCTCTTGTGCTAACTGCCATCTTTGCCACCTCCCTGTTCACCTCCCTCCAGACTGATCACAGCTGAAATAACACATAATCCACATGGATCTGGGGGCATACACAACAACTACCTATGTAGAAAAATGATCATCTCTTCTGCTTCTTTGCTCTTTATCTCTTAACCCACTTCTAACCTATGGATGATCTGGTTGACTGCTCCCTGAAGGAGGTGAGAGGTCTTCTATCATTCTTGCAGAATTTTGTGGTGCTTTATAAATATTTCATAGAATCATAGAAATCATAGAAATGTCTGGGTTGGAAGGGACCTCTAGAGGCCATCCAGTCCAACCCCCCTGCTGACAGCAGGGACATCCTCAACTAGAGCAGGTTGCTCAGAGCTTCGTCAATCCTCACCTTGAATGTCTCCAGGGATGGGACCTCAACCACCTCCCTGGGCAACCTGTTTCAGTGTTCTATCACCCTCATGGTAAAGAACTTCTTCCTTACATCTAGTCTAAATCCACTCTTCTAATTTAAAACCACTGCCCCTCATCCTTTCACTACAGGCCTTTGTAAACAGGCCCTCTCCAGTCTTTTT